>JACMIG010000209.1:0-20850 GCA_014805385.1 Levipalatum texanum
CCCTTCCTCTGCCCCCTCCCCTCCCTCGCTTCTGAAGAATAATTGGTCGTCATCTAGGCATCGGGGGGTAGATGAAGAAGGCCTTCGAACGAGGTCTGATGGAAAGCACAAGTTATCTGTCTCCCTGCCTCCTTCCCTCCGATCCGACGATGAGGAATGTAATCGCCGAATTATTGTCCTGGGCAGTCGGAGATGAAGAGGGAGAAAATTAAAAGGGGCAAAGCGGACGAGGGTCCCGGCAGTAGCCCGAATCGTCCTTCTCGTAAATGGTCAAGTCGTTTATGAGAGGGATGTCGAGGAGCAGCATACAAAGCGAGCTGACATCTAATCGATAAACAGGGTCTATGCGATGCTCATCGATTGTGAAAACTTCTCCAGAGGTGTTGATGATGCTCCTTATGTTAGACTCTTGGCGATTGGAAGATGAACGGAAGTATGCGAGCCGCAAAGCCGGGAGTGCCAGGTTTACGACCGGGTAGTCTCCTCCTCATCCCCTCTATACCATCGGCGCCCTTCTCTGATCAATTGCGGCACAAATTGTGTAATTGTTTTGTCTTGAATCGTGAGGGCGGCAGTCGCAACTAGGTGTTGGCGCTTATTCTTCCCTTCTTGAAGGGGACACTGCAATGCAGCCGGGCAGACGGCCCCGTTGTCTCAATATGCAAATCAAGGGCCTTCAGGGCTACAGAGTGCGGCATTATTCCCCGCACCCACTTGGCATTTGTCAGATTATCGAGACGCCTTGGACCCGCTCAGTCCATCATAGGGTCTGAACAGTGCAGCTGCCGATTGGCCACCAGCCGCCAGCGAGTGTGGCCTTCCCCGAGACTCTCCTGGAATATGGACGCCCCCTTGCTCATTTGAGTGGATTGGCCCTCGTTGCTTTCGTTACCAATCGTGACGAATACATAGTGGGCCCGCGGAAAATAAACGCACTCTAACATCCATGCGTATCCATCGGCAAATTGGAGTGGGCGCTGTAATGTGGCGAGTTATTGTCTCTGACCCTGATTTCATTGAAGGTGTTGGCTCGAAGCAGATTGAAGCCATGGAAACAGGGATGAATTATGGACCGAAAAGGAAACTACAACGGCTGAAAGTGACATGCAGTGACCAAAGACGTTTTGTTTTCTCCACCGAATGATTTGGATTAGTTGGAAACCGCAGTTATTCCGGTGTCCCCCGAGCGAACTGTCCGAGTTTTATATTTAGTGGCCCGGGCACAGGAATCCCCTCTCTGGGATATATATCAAGACCAATATGGAATCCATAGTTGTTGTCATTAGCTCTTCCCAAGCTTGTTGAACAGGCTTTCCACACAATTATATTCATTGTGTAGATGCAAAACTTACGCTAAATGTCAAGTCTGGGCTGCAAGGCTTGGGGATACGGTACAACGCCTTGAAATCTTCGTTGAAAGTTGGCAAATAAGCATTGAAGGTCGAACTTATGTGCCGATAATATTTTTGCACGGAAATAATTTATCGAATTTAAAACAAAAATCACCGAAATATCCGCGTTCTTTATGGATACTTTTGTTTCAAATGTACAGAGTTCTTGATGCGAAAATATTCAAACGGAGTGACCATGACGAGAGAGTTCGTCCTTGAGTTGCTTGGAGAAGGAGATGTCGACGGCCTCCTCGTCCCAGTTGTCCTCCCAAACCGACACCTTGTCCTCGCCCTCGGTCTTCTCCGTCCACTCCTGCACAGGGAACTCCTCGAACTCTTCGTCGTCGACGATGTGCTTTGTCTCCACCACCTTCTTGTCCGTCATCTTTCTGCAAATATATATTTTTATTACGCGCTTGAAATACGGGATGGCAAAGAATGTACGAAAAATGTTGGAATAAGGAGACTCCAGCAGATTTACTGTGAAACTGCCATTCAATAAAATAGGATTCAAAATTCCAATTTGGCTGTGTGTAGAAGTAGGCGGCAACTTCGTAATCTTAGAGATCTCGTTTTTCTAAAACGTGATATCAGGATTGCAACAATGAAAGACCGAATAACTATCAAAAATGTCTTGTGCAAGTAACAAACAAATAGCTATGTAAAATATGAAGCTTGAAATGTATTGGGTTCTCGAGCAAAACTGCGAACGGGACGATCAATTCGAAGAGCTTTTGTAATCACGGTTTGAATTCGCGCCGTCCCAATATTCCGCGTAGGGAACCGAAAATTACGCTTCTCGTTAGTTGACTGAGTATCGGCGCCCCCCGCGACCTTTTCTTGCAGCCAAAGTTGCGCGAGGGTTGAGCATTCGGACAATGTGCACTGCAGAGACAAGAAACTACCATTTCAAATTATTGATCTTCTGGAACGATCTCTTTTGAATTCGTTGAATTTTACGCAATAATTATTTCTGCCGTCCTCTTCCCATACATTGCAAAGAGAAGTCCCGAGCAGTGGTGAATGAGAGCGAGAACCTCACCATAGAAGACAGGAAAGCGCGTGATTGGTCTTGTCATACCTCATGCGCCAATGCGATCGATCTTGAAGTGTGACCATTCATCCTCACTTCCTCACTTGAGTGCGAGGTCGCGTGCGCTCGTGACACAACTGTATTCGCCGCATTCATTCATGGCGATCCAAACACTGGCGTAATCGCCGCTTAGATGACAGTATTTATTTGCCTCAAACATCTTGAAAAGTCACCGCATGCATCAACGTCTTTAACAAAGAGTGTCCTGAATTACCGCGAAATCACCATCATGCCACTAATTTTTCTGCGGACTGTTTTCACGATTCGTAGAGATTGATGAAATGGAGCAGAAGTCAAGAAAATATTACTCTAAATAGTTTTGAGTTCCTGCCCGGTCGGGTAGACTTCTTGATGTGGTAGACGGTCGTTAATCCCGCAAATCAGTTGATCTTTTCGATCTCGGCCTCGGAGATTGAACCCATTAACCGTCTTGATTTACATCCTCATCCAACATAAACAACTCCCTTGGACCAAGTCTCCCCTCTGACTGTCACCCTCTTCCTCTTCTTTTGGGGGGTTGTAATAAATCATGGTGCGTGCGCAAGCTGTGCTCCGTGCCGTTGTTTATCATTCTCTCTGCAGTGGCGCGGCTGCGGTGCGTGACTCGGGTGTGAGTGGCGGTGGTGGTGGGAGTGCGTGCTCCCTCCTCAGCCTCCACCTCTCCCCGCCCCCCAACGGCGGAGGCGACGCAAGGGCAGCAGAACCTTTCGTCCGACGTCATCCGCACTTTGCTAACCAGGTACGTCACGCACTTGGGTGGTCCTTGCCACGCACAGATAAGAAGCCCCCTGGCTATTGAAATCTGGGAGAAACCCGTCTAGGAATATTTTGAGACGGCATGACGCAGGCATGCTTGATTTCTGCAGCAAGCCATTCTTCGTTTCGTTTTCCATAATTGCCGTAAAGTTAAATGGCAGCTGTATTCACTACTTGCCTATTTGTGCTCTCCGCCTTGTGTATTCTGTAATTACCAGATAAGCAAGCGATGCCTTTTCCAACTACAGTCAACTCGATTCTGTCACATGCCATGGTACTTGTGAAAGTCGTTGCACAACCGTGTGAAATGGCCACTGTTAACGGGCATTTCGAAAGGAAAGGTGAAGTTTTTGTTTTGCAGCTGACCCCGGCGGACATCCTCGCTTCGCCGAGTCCCCCCGCCTTGACAGAAGAAGGAAGCGGGGAGCAGCACCCAATGTCCGATCGAAACGGACGCCGCACTACGAGTGAGTAGTTAACTTCTCAACCATGGATCGATCCCTAACTTCATCAATATTTCTTCTATCCTGTGCCTCAGGAAATTTCTGCAAACGTAAAACAATACTTCTGTTAGAAAGAAAAGCTCGTCTCGAAACCACCTTGCCTGGGAACATCCGCCTGACTTCAATTGCACTTTGTCAATAGATTGGGACGACTCGCTGTAGCATGAAATAGCTGATGCACTCTCGAGACCGGGAGGTAAAGCGATGTAGCCATCCCCATGTCTGGGTATTCCTCTTACACTCGTCGTATCTGCCAATTTGCTGGCATGAGTAGTTCCAAGGTGGTCAATGCTTCTAGGTTGCCAAAGTAAATTGCTATAATTATAAGTTGAAAATTGTAATAAAATAATAATTTGATTATCATTTGTTTTGCAGGCGGTTCGCCCGCGAGCATGGGCGACCTGGAATCGCCTCCCTCCGTATGCAGCAGTGCCGAGGGGGAGAAGAAGGCATCGACGCCCGCCCCTTCCGCCAACCACGCCCACCTCACCAATCTGTGTCTGGACACGGGAATCGGAGGAGGGCTCCTCGATCGCGGAATGGAGTCTGGAGCCAGCTCGCCCCTCCTCCAGACAGAGGCCATGCCCGAGGAGGACTTATCCTGCTGCCCCTACTGCAAGAGGGACTTTAGAAAGGTAGCCATTTCCGGATATCAACTATTTTGGTTTCAATTAAATTTGCTATTTTAGTTCCAATGAAAGGATCGGTCCAGTGAAATTAATGCTCCCTTTTCAGCCGCGTGTGCTGGACTGCTTGCACTCGATGTGCGAGGACTGCATCATTGCACAGCTCGATGGACGTAGGGATGCCGCCAAGGGAGGCATGGTGAGTTTAGGGGAAGGGAGGCTTTATTGGAGGAAAGGGGAAGCCTCGTGATTTCGAACGGATGCACGTCTAGATAATGGAATGGTGCTGGAATCTGTACTACTTTGTGCTGGTGTCGTACAGCCTAAAATTATAAGAAACCTTTCTCTGACAATGAAGCTCTGCCGTTGTAGGTTCGCGACGTGGAGGCGCGCATTGCAACGGACTGCGTGCTGGAGGAGCGCGTGCGCACGGAGAGGCCTACGCCCCCAGGGTGAGAATACATAATGTTTTTTATCTCTTCGCTGCTTAGTTGTATATTTTCTTTATCTAGATCACTAAATCTTCAAACATCAATTCACCGTGTTTCTCTCATTTCTACTCCCCGTTTCAGTGTCATCCGATGCCCGGTGTGCCTGCAGGAGAGCCACGTCGGCAACGACATTCGATTCGTCCACGCCATGCTCATTGATTTCGTGCGCGTCAACGAGGCTGAAGAAGCGAAGGGAGACGGACGCCCGTGCCGCTCCTGCAAGAGCGAACAGCAAGCCAGTGCGTTTTCAAATGTTTTGATTACTCATAGTGAGATCGTTGGATGGATGATCGATATTATAATATTTATTATGTTTTTTTTCAGTGGCGTTGTGTAAGCACTGCGGCCACGATCTGTGCGGCAACTGCCTCAAGGCCCATCGGGAGATGCGCATGTTCGAAGGGCACGAGGTCCGTTTTTTGTCCGGAAAACTGCAGTCTCGATTATTATTTTACGAGCGTCTTTTGTTTTATTTAGTTAGCATCTGATCCATGAATCCTCTATTTGTAGACGGTCTCGTACGCCGAGTTGGCGGCTGCTGGACGAGAGGGCGACGTTCGCCGCGTCCTCTGCCCCATCCACGGGGCACCCTACTACCTGCTGTGTGCCACGTGCGAAGCACTCATCTGCAGGTACTGTATATCTGCAACGGAGCTATCGAAACAATGACCATCTACAGATCCTGCCTTGACATGGAGATACACAACTCGCACAAGGTCATCGACGTCAACGAAGTCGTCGTCGAGGCCATCGCCAAGGAGCTCATGCAGCACATGACGGGAGTTCAGGAGAAGGTGCGTAAAGTGGAAAAGAGACGTGAATTCATTTTTGTCCGTTCAGTGGCAGAGCTCGCTGGATGTGTGGAAGTCGGCTCCGGATCGCCATGCCTCCCTGCATTCGCAGTATGAAGATGCCAAGGTGGGAGAGGGAGGGAGGAAGGCGAGGAAGCAATGGCCTTTTTGTCAGGTGCGAGTGGAAGCAGCCTACGAAGAGGCACTCAAGGTTCTCGAGGAGACCAAGGTAGATACTTTTGCTGTCTATCTCGTACATCTCAAAAATATTTTAATCAGACAATATATTCGAATACTTCAGGTGCGCAAGCTCGCAGAGCTGGAGGAGGCCCGCGACACACAGGAGACGAAGATAGACGAGCTCTACAAGTACAGGACACATCTTTTGACTATTTACCCATCGGCGATAACCCTGGTTCTCTCTGCAGGAAGATCGATGCGACGCAGCAGAAGGTCGATGACTCGGTGAGATTCTCGTCCCGACTCCTGTCGTCGGCCAATGGAGTCGAACTGCTCGCCAGTCGCAAGAAGGTCAGCGTGTTCTTTACAGATATATTCTGTCGAGCTGTGCTACAGCTTCCCATATTATTTTGCTTTTGGTGAAGAACGGTCAATTTCTTTTTGATCAGACTCTGCACTGTTGCTAAAAAAAATTTTGTCGAACCATAAATCACCTAGTTTGCGTCTTTGATCCATCCCCCTTTCAGGTGATACACCAGCTGCGCTCTCTGGAGCACACGATGCCGACGCTTTCGACGGAGTGCGAGCTGCACTTCTCACCCTCGGACAGGAAGAAGATGGAGTCGCAGATGAGCTCCGCCGTTGGCCTCGTCTTCTGCCGCACGGTCCCCATGGGAGGGGCCATCGTCGTCGCCCCCGAACCAGGAGGAACAGTTCGCATCGGAGCGGACAACTCGGTTAGTTTTGGGAACCTGCGAATTCGATGTAGCAATGGTGATCTAAATTGTTCAGTGCTCATCAGAAATCATTCAATATGCTCTGGCGCTCCCGCATTTTATTGTTAGATCCGATATTACCATACTTTTCTTATCAACAATGTCATTTCCCTCATTCAGGTGACGACCTCAGCAAGTAGCGAATGGGGCGAGGACCTCAACCGTGGCGTTCCTCGAGTGGATGCAAGGGAAGTAATGCAGCGGGCTGCCCCTGGAGGAGGAATCGGAGTGATCGGCGGAGGTGCACCCGGAATGCCCACCAGTGCCAGCAGTGGCGCACTCAACGGTTAGTATCGTGAATATTTGTCTTTCATTGTTTTGCCTGCGCATCATCCATCGTCCATTCTTACAGGCGGCAGCTCTGCCATCTCGCAGGCCACCATCACTCCCATCGGAGGCGAACGAGCAGCCAAGAAGGCGCAGAGCGTCGTCCCCGTCAATGCCACTGCCTCATTCAAGTACGTATACAGTAGCTGTGATCCACCCGCTTTCATATCATGATCTTCGCCCTTGCAGTGGTGGTTGGCCTCCGTCGTCGAATCCTCCAGAGCTTCCGTCGCCGTCACCGCCGAAGGGCGATGGAATGGGAGCAGTTGGACAGGGAGCGCCCGTCGCCACCAGCTCATCTCACTCCATCGCGCCCCCCACCAGTCTGCCCTCTGCTGGTGAGCGTTCATTTCCACAGTTTAGTGCATTTATTGATTCTTTCCAATTTAATTAACGATTTTTTTCAGTCTCGTCCAGTGGCGCCGTGCCCGGCCTTCCGTCCCCTCTCGCCCCCGGTGTTTACCCCCCGTGGGGAGCAATCGGAGCGCCCCCTCCACCCGGCGACCCCCGCGCCGCCCTCCTGCAGGCATTCGGATTCCCCCAGGGTGCGCTCCCTGAACCCTGCATTTCGATCAAGGCGATCCTTTCAGCCCCCGGAACGCCTCCTCCCAATCCCGCTCTCATGGCAGCACAGATGCAGGTCGCCAAGAACATCCTCATCCAATCGGGCAACGTCCAGGCACTGGTGAGTACCGGCTATAATGGTGTCATCCGACTAGATTCAATGTGTGTGATTGCAGCAGCAGTTCCAACGCCACCTCGCAGCTGCTGCTCTCGGACACTCGGCTGCTGGTACGGGTTTATAGATATTGATTTATTTGATCTGGGATAAAACTATTTTATGTATCCCAAGATTATCAACAATACTGAAGTGCTTTTCTGCAGGAGGCCCAACGCCTGAACTCGTCCTCCGCCAGATGGTGCAGGCGGCAGCGTCGGTGGCGAATGCTGATCCGTCCGCCCATCTGGCAGAAAGGAGGGAGGCCGTCGCCCCCGGACTCGGAGCCCCCGCCCTCGCCAAGGGAGTATCGGAGATAAAGCTCGCCTTCGCTCATGGTCAGTTCATCGAAGTTACATACATCGCAAAACTTTTTTTTCGTACGCCAATCTCATGGAATACTATCTAGTGAAACTGTTAAATATTGATTTTTGTTTTTATTTGCAAGAGTGTTATCCTGGTCCCATTATATTAGGTATTGAGAGGTCTTCTTTATCCGAATAGCGCATCACGAACTCTCCTGTTTTGTGGCTCGTTCATCAAGGCAAATTTTTTCAGGCACTGGCCACGCTGGCAACAACATTCGGGAGCTCAACTCTCCTGGCGGGTACGTACACGAATTGTGTGGACTCGAACTAATTCTTGTCCATGCAGGTTCGCGGTGAACGAGAACGACGAGTTGCTCGTCGCGGATACGGGAAATCACCGCATCGTAGTCATCACGACGACCATTGGACCGTGGATGTTTGGAAGGACGGGACAAGATGTAAGTGGAGGGGAAGCCAGGAGGATTAATTCCACTCAAATTTTATTAGACGGCGAATAGTTCGCAATTCTAATAAAGTTAGGATTGTCATGTAAAAATCCCATTATGTAAATGTTTTCTGCAGGATGGCCAGCTATGCTTCCCCCGTCGCGTCGTCGCCATGCGTGGAGGAGAACCTGGAAAGCAGCTGTGAGTGCATTGCCCCTTCCCCTATTGAATGAACCAGGTGCATTCGCGAATTTTTTTCTGATTAATTTCAAAAATTAAATGTAATTCTGATTTATTTGAGAAAAAACGTTTAAAAAAATAATGTGTATGCCTGCTGCAGATACGTCGTGATTGACAAGGCAACGGACAACAAGTCGCGGGCGCAGCTCTTCAACAATAAAGGAGACTTCGTGCGCCGGATCAATTTGAGTCAGTCACATTGTAATTGTAAGATAAACCATGATAACGAATAGCAGTAAAAAAAGAAAGGTGAAGTGCTCGCTCAACGGAACTTCCATTGCAGCGGCGGTGGTTCCGAAGGGCGGAATCGAGGTGTGGGCTGCGACGTCGACGCCCACGGGGCACCTCGTCATGGTCGACCAGAGCAGCGTCATCTACATTCTCGACATCAAGGAGGTACACTACTATTTCCACCCACCCCTGAAACAGCTAGTTTACTGTTTTACTGCGTCTGTATTGTGCTGAAAATAAAACCGCATTCGCGTGTGTTTCACCACCATTCGCGTGTATTTCACAATTATCTAAATTCCTGCAGGCCCAGCCTCGAGTCGTCAACTGGTTCGATGCATCCGGACACCTCCTCGAGGTATATAGATTTACTTGTAATTATTCATGATGCTTGGAAACCAATGAATTATCGAGGTATTTGAAGGCCTCCGACGTGGCGGTGCACGAGAAGAGCATCTTTGTCACGGACTTTAAGGGACACTGCGTGCATGTCTTCTCTCATGAGGGTACGCTATTTCTTTCGCAATTTTTTACGATTCATTTATAGCTTCAAATTCAATTTCGCATTTAGCAAACTCGTTATTCACAAATTTACATGGTTCCTACAGGTACGTACCTGCGTAAGATCGGTGAGCCCTCCCACACGCCCTTCCCCATCGGGGTGGACATCACTCGGACGGGCGAACTGTTCGTCGGCCACACGCACGGCAACAAGCTCACCATCGTCGTGTACTCGGCCGACGGATCCGCCCTCCTCCAGCAGCTCGGCAATGTCGACTTCCGGGTACGTGTAGACCAAGTAAGTGCCTGCCTCTATCGCCCCCCCCCCCCTCCCCTCTGCCCCTCCCCTCCTCCCTCTCTCAGGGTCTATCCCCTGGGAGGGGGAGGGAGAGGGGCACGCCAGAGTCCACGGCTAGGTGAATTGGCGTTACATGGAGTTTATATATAACTCGCAAAATATCTGCTTGCGATTTTGTTTGTGAAGCATCAAATAGAATTTTGGCACGAAAATCTTTTTGGGGTATTTAGTAGTCGATTGCCGTGGACTCTGGCGATGTTCTGTGTTGGCCCCACCTTCCCCTGCTCTTTTTCTCTCGGATTCGCCCTCCAGTCATGGGCAAGGAAATGGCTTACGAAGTATGAAAGTATCACTTTGAAAAGCCGTCAGCCATATCCTTTCTTCCATCGACTCGTGCCATCTCACCCAAGCTCAAGCTCATTTTCGCTTTCACTTCTCACAAGATCACATAGTGCTTTGCCAGAAAAAAACAAGATAGTGAAATCGGAGGGCCGTAAATGTTTAGCACTCTTATTTTCCGATTCGCACAGAGTTTCGTCCCGTTTTGTGTGGTGTGTTCATCGGTGTGACGGTGTTCCTCCCATTCCGGGTTTTGGACGTTGTCGCCTTGAGTAGAAGTAACAGTGAGCGTGAGATGGACGAGCGAAGTGGCAGAGACTAGAGGCATAACGAGTGAAGGTGGTCCAAGCACAGGGGAAGAGTGACACCGCTGATTCCCTCTCGTGTTCAGCTGTGCCACTCCTCTCAAGAAGGTCGATTGAGGTGTCACGGTGGAATGTCATTTCCTTCCACCATCTCGCCTCAATCCTCCTTCAACATGCGTTCAATATTTCGGACTTACAGGATATGGTAATCTGGCTCGTATTTCAGATGTCCCGCTGTGCCTCCCTGCGTCTGACGGGCGGTGGTCACATCATCACCCTCTCCAAGCACGCCCACACCCTCTACGGATTCAAGCGCGTCGGCTCGCGTTAATGACGTTCCCGTCTGCCGACCGTGCGCGACTTGCACGTATCCTCCCCTCCTCCCTCGCTCACATCTATCTCACCTCTTCTCAGTAACCCTTTATATTTTTCCCTGCCCGGGATTTTCTCCCGAGCGCATGCTGTGAGTGTCTCTTCTTCGTCTCCTGTATGTTTCGGCTAGATTCTCATATAATCTCCGGTCTTGGAATCGTGCCAACTATTCAATAACAGTGACCTTCTCACTTTTGCCACCTCTCATCCGTCTAGTTTTGTAAATGTAGAAAGTTTCCCGGCCCTTTCTTTCAGAATCTCAGTATATCCTTAATATTCACAGTATATTCTTATTTTGATGTTGCTCTTGGTTTTGTGTTTCTTTCATTTCTCCACCAGAATACTCCCGGTTCATGTGCACTTTCCACTACTGGCTCTACCCTTCCTCAGCCCTCAGGATGCCTCAGCATATTGATCGATTTCGAGTGATTTCACGTGTTGCCGCCATGTATCTTGTTGCTTCTTGTAGTCACCGTCCAGGAAATAGCTCACATTTACCCCCCGTAATTCAGATAGAATAGCAAAGAAATGAAGGAAAACACCCCCTGTACAGTATTTGGTTTGTTTAGAATGTCTGTTAATTGTTAGCTTCTTTTCTCACTCCTCACCACCCGCCCTGTACACTAATCTAATCTAATTAGACCACAACGACAATTTTGTAGTACTCTCCTCAGCAGTAGAATGCATAGTTGGATAGTCGTCACTCCATTCCCCCCTCTGCCTTTCCTTGTTTCCCCCGCTGCTTCCCGTCCATATTCTTCCGCGAGATCTCATCTACGAGTCGTCAGTCCACACGCCATTCGGGTTCCTGCTCAGACTTCGCCTTTTTCCCCGTCCCGGTATTCCCACCCCATCTACTCCTGGTTACTGTATCTATCCCGTAGTATATTATCTATCTACCGTATCTCTAGGCACTGTCGTTACTTATATTAGCTCACCTCCTGATCCCCTAATGACACTGTACACACGACTTTCCTTCGAGGGTTGCATACTCACTGAAATCCCACCGGAGCTTTAAACCCCCCAATAGTACCCTCCAAGCACAATTCGATAGCAACTGTGTGCCTAGTGCAAGTGCAACGATATCCGCATCTAGTAACTACCGTAACCTCACTTACTCCCCTTGTGTAGATACGAGCTTATTGCCTCTGCTACTTACGCTTCGGAGTGTCTTGACCTCTTGATGCAACCATATCGGCCTCCTCACTTTCTCTTCTCTTCTCCATAGCTTTGTCAGTCTTCGATCACAGTCCTCCCTTAGTTGCTACTGTACACATTCAGTCGTCTTCTCACGTAGTGTATCTATCAGAGAGTACTGTAGTTGGTAGATGTGTCCCCATTTCTCTTTCTCAGTAACTCAATTGTGTTGTGTTCTCGTTTCGCACCCTCTCTAAACGACGTATGTCACACTCCTGGGTATTCGCTCTCGCACGAAATCGGTTCTGTCGTCTCCACACTTCACTGCAACTCTTTCATCTCCCACTCCCCGCTCAATCGTGCTCAAGAAATAACTACGTTGGTCCCCGTTCACGAATCCCCATAGCATGGTGTCTACTATCGAAGTCTCTCTCGTAGTCATTGCAATTCCACGTCCCAACGAGTTACTTTATCTTATGCCCAACAGCATATTTTGCACAAAAATACCCAAAAAAATTAGGATTAGCTGAGCAATTCGATTAATGCATTCGTGATTCTCTGCATAATGGCACCAGTTGTTCGGCACAAAGTTCTCCCTTTCTCTCTCTCGACTATAAGGTGATGGTGTATCGTGAGGTGAATCGTCTGTAGTCGCCAAGAGCCCCCGCCCCCAACACGAGTTGCCATGACTTTGTTCTGCTGTCAACTAAAACAATCGCTCTTTCTAGACGACGATTCTCTTGATTTTGCGCATGTCATTAAAATCCCCTTCTTATGTTAGTTTGCAACCTTGAGTACACACTAGCGTTTTATGTAGCGGTCTGAATTAAGTGTGATGAGTGTGCGTCTTCCGAGTAGTAAAAGATGCATGCTCGTAGCGTTCGGTTCCGTCCCCTCCCTAGCCGCTAGCGTCTTCTAGTCCTTATGCACATTTGGCTTCTTTGTCGTGTCGATTACATTACTCTGGAACCCTTCATTTTGAGTGAGTTGTGATGTTTTCCGTATTCATGGCCTTATGCCCTGTTTCTTTCTCTCCACCCAAAACATTTGAAGCCACTCTTCTCGTGAACCAATAGACCCGGCGACAATTTTACCCCCAAAGCCATGCACAAGACCATCCCCCAACGGTGTTTTCTCGCGAGACCCGTTCATTTAACTCCTGTAAGATATCCACCGTGTTCCTTTTACCCTTTCGCATGCAACGTTATTTATGTGCATTTTTAAGATACTCGTAAAGTTTCGGTCCATTATTTTCATGTTACATCGTTTATTTTGAAGATCGACCTAATCGATTAACCCCTTCTCTTTGTAAAACCTTGGATTACAGTAAAACTTACTCGACAGTGTTGAATAAAGCTTTTGAAAGCAAATACGAGTGTGGTGTGCAGGCAAAGAGTGGAGTTCGTAGTTCTCCAGTAGAAAGTATACCTTGAGATGGATGAATTGAAATCCAACGGGAGGAGAGGAGAACAAAGGACTCGAAGGGATTTGAGAAAGAATTATGAGTACACTGGGTAACTCTGTACAGAGCAAGAGTTGCTCCCAGATGGACAGTCTCTACGCGGCTGCCCGCCAGCGCCTCCTGGAAACCCTCATCGACGCCGATGAGCAGATCAGGTACGGACGGATCTCAAGGATTACTGTATCTATCTTCCGTGCAGGACTCTGGAGGAGCTGACGTCTCGTGTGTGTCGGGGCTCGGGCGGGAGTGCCATTGTGTTCGGGGCGAGGGAGAGTGGAAGGACGGCCGTCGTCGACAAGGCCATCGAGAAGTACACGGGAGGTAGGGAATAGTTGGTGCTTTTTCTAGCTCTCAGTTCTCTATACTCATCTCAATATTCATCTTTTTGGATGAGTTAAAATGACATACAATGTTATGAAGAAATTGCAGCCGCCTCTCCGGTGGAGGTGTCGTCCCTCTGCCTCGCGCGCCCCGGCTCCGACGCATCCGCACTGCAGGAACTCGTCGATAATGAGGTGGATTATTTATTCCACGATTACGTTCTCGTACTGATGTTTTATTCACCTTAAGACAGAAATTTTCTAAAGTTCAACTTCCATCCTGTGGAGGTGTGAACAGGGGGTCAGCGCCAGGTGCTCAAATAGTTATGGTAGATACCTGGGTTGACCCCAAGCACCGTGAGGGGTACGGTAGGTCGCGAACAGGTTTTCGCTTCGAGACTAAAAATAAAGTTCAACAAATCTTGTTTTGCTCGTATTTAATTTTAGCTGCGGTTTTTCGCCAAAATAAGTGTACCAGCGTGCTCGGGGGCCAGAGGCGTACATTTACCACCCGGGACCATCTAGTGAAAAGTTCGTGTTTTGAGTGAATTTTTTTTTGTTTTTACATTATTTTTTTATTTTTTGGCGGTAATCGTGCATGATCTGATTTCACGCGTAGTATGTGCGCAGGGTATCTGGGTATCAGTTAGGAGCAAAACAAAAAAAAATAAACGGTCCTCTTTTTGAGAAATTCTTCTGTGAGTTGGCAAATGTTGATGCTGAGGGTCGCTGGTTCGATCCCCGCCGGGTGCAAACCTTTTGCTTTTCTCTTTTCTTGCACGATTAAGCACAAATGTTGTTCCCCCGAGCCGTAATACCGCAAGAAAAGAGAAAAGCAAAACGTTTGCACCCGGCGGGGATCGAATCCGCGACCCTCAGCATCAACATTTGCCAACTCACAGAAGGATTTCTCAAAAAGAGGACCGTTTATTTTTTTTGTTCCTAACTGATACCCAGATACCCTGCGCACATACTACCCGTGAAATCAGATCATGCACGATTACCGCCAAAAAATAAAAAAATAAAATGTAAAAACAAAAAAAAATGTTCGCTCATAAAACGAACTTTTCACTAGATGGTCCCGGGTGGTGAACTGTACGCCTCTGGCCCCCGAGCACGCTGGTACACTTATTTTGGCAAAAAACCGCTGTCAAAATTAAATACGAGCAAAACAAGATTTGTTGAACTTTATTTTTGGTCTCGAAGCGAAAGCCTGTTCGCGACCTACCGTGGTCACCCAAGGTATCTACCATATATATTTGGGCCCCAGCCGCCGACCCCCTGTTCACACGATATTTGAACATTTCGGAATGTCTGTCTTAATTCTTAAATTATTATCGCAATGGAGAAGATTCACGGGGTTTCGTGACTAGTTGAGATGGATCGGTACTCTTGCTTGCAGTCTTCCTCCAATCCCCGCATCCTCGTCGTCGACCACGCCGACGACCTCGTATGCAAGACCAAGCAGGTTTCGTTTCTCTAACGAGAAAGACGAGATGATTGAATCACTGCAGGCGGTGCTGTATCGGCTGTTGGATCGGACGAAGACGCGACCGTGGCTCGTCATACTCATCGTCACTCGACAAGTTAGCAAAAGAAGACGGATAGACACAGAAATATTTTTATTTAGTAATTATCGAAAGATATTTTGCTAACCGAAGCACAAATATTCGCAGGGACGGATAGGGAGAATATGGGCTTCATATTAGTGTTTGGTCATCGAACAGCACGCTCATTGGAAAATAGATAATATCCTGCAATTATTCCTGGCGTTAAACCTCACATCGCCTAGATTGGAATGGGGGAACATTGCAGGACATGGTGTCATCGCTGGAGAAGCGAGTGCGGTCGCGGCTGTCGAATACGCGAGTGCTGACGGGCGGATGGAAGACGATGAAGGAGTGGAGGGAAGGATGGAGGCAACTGCTGAGAGCAGGAGACGATGGAGATGACGCCGTGAGTGGGGAAGGGATGGGAGTTTCCAAGCACCCTCTATTACAGAAGGAGAACCTTTCCAATAAGGGAAGATCGAGAAAAGAGTCCGAGAAGACGAGGGACGAAGAGAAGAAGAAGAAATCGAGAAGTGCCAGTCGAGGGAGGAAAGTGAAGAAAGAGGAGAAGAAAGAGGAGGAGGAAGAAGCTATGGAAGTCGATCAGGTGAGGGCTAATTGTCAGGACAATTCACTTAATTTTTGGTTGAGGTTCACTGGGTTGACGGTTGTAATTTTTATTTCCCTTACAGCCCTCACACTCGCCTCCTTCTCCTGCCCTCGTCTCCCGATGGAACTCCTTCGTCGACTCATTCACTGCTCACGTTACTGCTGATGTTTACCTGCAGAAGCTCTATGATGTAAGTTGCCATCCTATCTTATATCGGTCCTGGGCATCGACGCATTGAATAAATGGAAGCTCTGTGACACGAATGCCACGGATTGTTCATCTTCATATGCAAAACATTCCTTTCAGCACGGCGGAACGTGGTCAACGCTGAAGAAGGCGACGGACGCGTGGCTCGTCTTCGTTGGCGAGGGGTGGAAGGAGGAGAGGGCGGTGAGTCGGTGGGATGGGGTTTCATTCCAATGGGGGAAGAGGTACTACATAGGTGTAGTGAATGGGCAGTTTCCAAAATTGGACAAGGAAGTCCCGACGTTTTTGTCATAGATTTGATGCGACTAAATGTGAATATGATGTGGAAGCTTTTATCTATTACCGAATCGTACATGATTATGGGAATGAGTTATCAGCACTAATATTCGCATTATTCCGCTCGCAATCACCTGGTTTGCAGGCTCGAGCAGCGGCCAAGGAAAACTCGGCCGATGGCGAGATGGAGGTGGACGGGGAGGAGGAGGATGAGGTCAGAGAAGATCCGAGAGGGGTGGAAGTATTTATTTTTTTATTTGAGATTGAGGTAATACTTATAATTGGAGAGTGCTAATGAATTCACGTTTTATGCAATCACTGAGAAAGCAATTCGCCGGGTTCTGCAGTTCCCATTAGTTTTCTTTTCGCCTCATTAGGAAAATAGTGCGTGGATTGGTATATTCTCACAATTAAATCTCGTTCCATTCCAGTTTCCTCCCCTCGACTTCTGCGTGGCGGAGTGGAAGGCGGCGGTGGCGATGACGGTGCCCCTCGGATCCCAGCTACTGCCCATTATCAAGAGTGAGTGGCCGTGGAAGTGGGAAGGAGGGGAAATGTTAGACCTGGCAATTCCACGCAGCATTGATTCAATAAAAATTAGCCTTATTTGTAGTCGCGATGCGATGTGAGCACCTTTGTGCGCAAAAAATTCATTTTTCAAATTTCTTCCTGTGCAATTACTCACATGGAAAAATAGCGAGTAATAAATTATATCGCGACATATCGTGAAAGCACCTGGTTCCTCTTTTGTCAACGAATAAGAAGAAATATAGGAGTAGTTCCAATAGCGGGCATCTGACGCTGTTCCCTTACAGGCCTCTCCCTCCGTTCCCTGGGAGTCCTCGCGTGCGTTGCTCGCCGTGCCCGCTGCCACCCTGCTTCCAGTGGATTCGGATACTCGCGCATCGCTGTTGGTGAGTGGAGATGGGATAGGAGAGTAGGGAAATGTCTAAACCAGGAGCGTTTGAGCACTGGCTTGCGCTCAATTGCCAATATTACGTTGATGTTCAATATTCCCTTTGGTCCTTGGTCTTCCTAAAAACACTCCATCCACGTCCATATTCCAGTAACCTTCACGTCGCACACTAATCACATTTCAATGAACGGTGTGGTGGTGTCAATGTTACGGTTACTGACAATGAGCGTCTATAAACTCCCTAAACGCAGCCCACTCGTTCAGACTTCCGCCATCTGTGCAACACGACGGACAAGCGACTGCTGCCCAAGTACGATCTCATCACCTACAAGGTACGCAGGATATTTATTCCTTTAGATTCCTCGGATCTTCGAGACGTATTGCAAACCAGGGTATTCGAGGTTTCATGGTAATGTGAAATGGCAATGCCGCCTTGTGCAATAATACGATATAGAGAAGTATTGTACATGTGCAGGAACTGGACGAGCTGTGCTTCCTCGGGATCCTGGCGAGCAGTGGGCCGTCTGGCGAAACAGACTCAAATAGGTGAGCGAGACTAGGAATAGTTTGATTATTTTAGCGACCGAAAATCTACACATCGACAAACACCGGTACAATATGTAATTGAGTTTGAATAGTCACAGTGAAGAGCCTGGTTACAGAGTCGTCTCTCCCAACATGTCCCTCCCCTCTCTGGTCGAATGCATGCAAGAAGCAATCGGGCGATCGACTGCCATGTGGGACTGGTACACGTCTCAGCCCACCAATTGATCTTTGATCTTTGTAGTCTAAACTTTGATCTCTTCACCTCGGCCTCGTTCCATTGTATATTCCGTGCTGTTAATGTCGTAGCTGTATTAATGCTCTCTCGAAGTCTCCGTTCTCGCTGATCCTCAACGGGAACGAGTTCTCTTCCCCCATCCCCCCTCTAGGCGAAAGTGATTCTCTATGGTCAAGGCGCCCTTTGTAGGAGAAGTTTCAATGATCGACGAGTGACAACGAGAAGAAGGAGAGGCAGAGGGGGATAATCATGGCCTTAGGGAGTAAGGGACCATTGTGTCCTAACTTGATCTCCCCTCTCCTCCATCCAGTATCCAATAGTCCGTGACTCGAGGGCCAGTCCTGATCCTTCCATTGTAGACTGGCACCTCCTCCTCCTCCACTAAACGATCCTCATACCCTTGGAGGGATATCCTAGCTCTCCGCCCTCCTCCTCTCCTCCATATCTCCTTCCTTCCTTGGGTGTTGATATCATGCATCAACTCGCACTCATTTCCCTTGCTGCTGCTCCCTTTCTACTCCTACTTCCGACTCTCACAGGTAACTGATGGATGCATCTCACTCCTTTGCCCTTTCATATCTCACTTTGTAAACGCTTTTACTACAGGTTTTATTAAATAAAATTGTATATTCTTTTTGATTTATTGATCTACCATTTGAAATCGAGAAAAGGAGAAATAAAATCATCGCAGATGGCCAGATTTCTGCCATGTTCGGCAACCCGATCCAAGCGGAGAACTGCGAGTCGTGGACGTCGTGGGGACCGTGCGTGTGGCACAAGGGACACAATCAGAGGTATCCTGGAGGGAGACCACCCACGATTCCCTCCGTCCTCGCAGGTGGCAGAGATCCTACTTTGATCAGCTGCTCCCTGGACGAAAGGGATGCAGATCCCATGTATTCTTCCGTCTGCTCAAGGACCGATGGGGCGTCGTACGTTGATTTCTCGACATTTATATCGTAGTTCGGATTTGTGGGGATTAGCGGACGTACTGGAAAATTAGAGGTAGAGTCCCTCCCCGGCATCAACTTGATCTTCCTACTACTGGCTACTGGTTGACCTCTCCCAGTAGTCCCCGTCTCCATTGCTCAATCATCTCTTTTTGCTTGTCCCCTTCCGATGTCTATTGAATAGTCCCTGAGGGTATTCTCTCATTCTCACGGAGTAGATCCCCCCACTGGCCAGTAGCTGTGATTAGCATCAAAGCGCGTGTTCGCCTTTTGGCGGGCGAGGGAGGAAAGGGAGAACAGGGGGCTAGTCGAGAGATTGACATCGAGATGGAACGGTTTGATCGGAGAGAGAAGGAGAAGGAGTCGAGGGGCTGGCACTGGAGGAGGAGGAGATCTAGCAACAAGTGGCCCTCCCTCACTCATTAGGATGCGCGAACTGGGACGGCGTCAAGAGGAAGATTAGGAGGAAGTGAGGAAAGAGAAGAGAGAACACGAGGTGCTAATAAGTTTCAGAACTTCCGGTGTTTAGTGCGCTGATCTACAATTCGAATGGAGCGCTAAACGCAAGCAAAAAAGAAATGTAAATTGTAGGCCTTCAACAACTTCTACGAGTACCTCCGCGAGGTGACGATCAGCGAGGAGCAGTGTGGCCAGTGTTCATACCAACAGAGCTGTGGACGACAGTGCCATCGACGGTTTGATCTTTGGTCTTTACCATTCCCTCCTTGTTTTCCGCCCCCGAAACTATTCCCCCGGCGAAAGAAAGTAATTTGTTTGCAAAGCCTATTCGACCCCGTCCCCCTTGGCTGTACAGAGGAGCTCATTGCTCAAAAGGGCCAATAAAGGCTGGGGCCTCTTCTCTGAAGGCAGAGGAGACGGTCGAGGAGAGGGGGGGGAGGGGAGGAGGCATCCCCCTCCTTCTACAATCATATTAGCCGTCCCCCCGGATCCCACTATGCCGCCGTCCATGCAATAAAGATAATATTTCGGGACCTCTTCGGAGAACCCAAAGGCCTCCTCCCCCCTCCCCCTCCTCCTCCCTGACATCTGTTCGTTATCGTAATGAAAAGGAGCGAGGGTTTCATTCCATCTGTCAGCGCCCCGAGACAAGGCCATTCCCAGGAAAATGGAGGGAATTGAAAATGAACGAGGGCAAAACGAACGCTTTCCCCCTGCAGGGGCGACGTCTCGGTGATCAATCCTCTGTTTGTTGCTGAGCGCCGATGCCAGGGTGTCGAGCAGACCAAGGTAACTAATCATGATGTCTAATTTAACGATTTCAAAAGAAATCAATATATTCAATAATTTAAGGCCTGTGTTTCGAAGTTCCTCCCTGGTTGCAAGCTGTGGCCGAATCCCGCCGTTGCCCTTCCCAACGTCACCGAGAGCATGCAGGTATACGATAGGATCTGTTGTCGGGAACCACAAGGGTCTAAATATCAGGGAATTAGAAGTATTTGGCTCCCGACAATATCTCTTTCTCAAACATGACGCTTTTTTTCCAGGCAATCATCGATGGCCTGGACTACCTGAGCTGCGCCCCGGAGAATAGGTATACTGTACACATACTGTATATACCGTATACATCGAGATCTAGGGTTTAATTACCGAATTTTAAAATATCGACCTCAAATTGATGGAGCAAGACATCATATTTTCCGAGTAGGACTAACAATTCGTCATCCGGGCACTAATCGCAGTATTTGTCGTGGAATGCCTTTGGTTCTGCGAAAATAAGCCCATTTAACAGGACCGAATTTCACTGAAATCTATTTGTGTTAGTCTCGCGTGGCGTCCTCCCCCCATCGTCAATTTCCCAACTGTTTTCTCATTTGGGGTCTTTCTCTCCTCTTCTTTCCATTCGTCGATGCTCCGTGAACGGGGCCGTGAAATTACTCCATTCTCCACAGGGATTGCGAGTGGAAGAGAGAGAGGCTTCATTCCATTTCGGG
>JACMIG010000209.1:20950-38613 GCA_014805385.1 Levipalatum texanum
GGGGATGAGGTCGGGCCATTGTCCTCCTCTTGCCCTGTTCCCTTCAGCAGGGCCAATTTGAGGCTTATTCAGGGAGGCCATGGAAGAGGTGCAGAGGGGAAGCATTTTCGGGAGACCGAGAATTCGGAGAGAAGAGTGGGTACAAAGTAAATTGGACTCCCGATACCGCCACTCTTCATTTGAGGGGGATACTCTGGGGCAGACTATTACTTCGATCACAGCAGTAAAGTCTCTTCTACTTCACCTTGGGGAGGTCTAGGTACTCCCTTTATAGGACTCGGGCTAAATGAGTCCGGCCAGGACATTCCTCTGGGACCCGTAACCTTCGGGACGTAGGAGACTTTATCGGTGGGCTCTCGCGATGAATTGTTCCCAGTAGCACCGAAAGCATGGGTGGTTGCTCTTTCATGGAATATACCACGTGAATATGGAGCGAAAATAGCTGTGTTGTTAGGTCCTGTAACCGTTCACGCGCTGTAGATAAGGCTTTTCCCCCTGAATCTGGGGTAAGATTCCGAGAAAACAAATAGTATTCCAGGCCGGATGGCGCCGTATGCCGCTGCTGCTGCCACCCGTACACGCCCAACCCGGAGACCTTCGAGTGCGAGCTCAAGCCATTCCTTGGAACCGGAAAATAGACTCCTTATATTTAACTACCTTGTATGTATGTCCACTTATAGCTTTGATAGTCTTCACGTGTCACGATCATGCAATATCTACTCTTCTTTTTCTTTACGTTTTCCGTGTAGCAATAAACTAGTTTCGTGTAAGAGAGAGTCTGGACAGGAGGAACAGGGAGTAATACTTATCGTGCTAATGAATCTGGAGCAAGAGGCGGCGCCTTCGCGCAGTCGCCCAGAGACAACAGGACTGGAAGAGACGCAGACAGGGAGAGGCGGAGAGTCCAGAGGGCGGGGCCAGGGACGCTGCTCCTGGGGGTGCTCCCCCCACTCCACCAGAAGCATCGACCCTCGTCCTTGGAAGCATGTCGGAGAACGGAACCGCCGCCCCCGCCCCTGCCCCCGCCGCCCGAGAGGGAACCCCACAGCCCGCTACGCCCAAGGTATGGATCGCATGTCTTTATTTTAACCCCTTCCCGGGTTTATAGATATTAGTAAGCTCTAAAAACTGGGTCATTTTGATACTAAATGGAGACACTTCCCTGGGGATTCCCTGACTCCAAGACTTTTTTTGTTACTACGAACAGCAAAGTCTCCCCGCCTGTTTGCTTTGGCTTGTTTATCCGGTGGCCGAGATAGGTCTCTTTCCTCCTCCTGGAACGAGACTGGAAAGGGAAACGGAAACAACAACGTCAATCGAGAGGCCCATGCCTCTGTAAAAGGACACATTCTTCGTGCCGAGGAATGGAGGGCCATTTTCCGTGGTCCCGCAAGGCCTCGGGCCTCCATTTTTTGGGGAGTTGGCACGGGGCCACGACACCTTTGGGGGAGGGGGAAGGCGGAAGGACTGGAAGAAGGGGCCTGGGTCTCGGAGTTGCCATTGTCTCTGGAGACAGACACATCTTCTCCCCCATTACATTACTTGTTCATTGCTGTCCATCTCCTCGCTGCGTTCCAGAGTTGTCGCAAGGGAAATGAGGGGAGGGAGGCTGATGAAGGGGGAGGAGGAGGAGGGAGGAGAGGGAGGGGGGAGAGGAGAGGCCACTCCCCGTCCGCGAGAGTTCTCAAAGCCACTAAGTAGAACAGCGTGCAAACGATTATGGGCCCGCGGGCTGGAAGAGACTGCCTCGACGCCCTTCTATCCACCAAAAGAGTGTCCCCCCTCAAGTATATTGGGCCCAGAATTCCTGATGACAAGTGACCGCCCGCACCTGTCTCCCTCTCTTCCGTGAAGTCGAAATGAGAGTTTGAATGACTGATGCCTTCGAAGTATCGAGCGGGACTCAATTTCTCCACCGGAACGCGGTTCAAAAGACTGGCACTGACGTAGTCCCCCTAGAGGCCCTCAGCTCATTTTCTCCCACAGAACCCTTCGGGCGACTTGAAGAATGTCCTCCATGTTCCGAACACTTTGGAGGGGCGAACCTTAGGGGAGAGTGCTTCTGGAGCCTCGTCCACGACCATGGACAAAGGATTGGAAGAGGGCCGAGACCCCTTCTTTCCTTGTCCTCTCCTCGTTGGAGTGGTCGTCCCCAGGGGAGGAGGAGGAGGGGGGGGGAGGGGGGCTCCTTGTTCCAAGGCCTCGGCCGAAGCAGGAAATAGTCAGACAATGGAACAACAGTCAGTATTGGATACTGGAGGGGGAGTCGATCGGGGAGCACCTCCAGGACATCCATCAAGGGACCTCAGACATGGTGGTTAAGGGGAGAGAGAGGCCAATTGCCCCTGCCATCAATGCACGTGGAGAAAGAGACCTCAATGACCACCTCGAAAGCGCCCCCCCCTCAAATTAAAGGCTCCAGAAAATAAATCTAAAAAGAAAGAATAATTGCAGAAGCTGAACACGCAGGAGCGTCTCTTCGGCGGATCCCAGCAGCCTACGACGCCCAAGAAGGTACTGTATCTCAGGGATTCCACTCGGGACCCCGCACCCCCTCAGGTGACGCCGACGTTCAAGTCGTCCATCTTCGGCGACGACCCCATCCCTTCGCCCCAGCGCACGCCCAAGAAGACCATTCGCACCATTGGTACGGTAATGGGGAGGAAATTAAACTGCCGCCCTCTCTGTGTGTGGCCTTTTATGCGGGCGGGCATTGCATGTGTGCCACAAGATTGATAGCAATTCTACGCATGGAACTCCCGAGGGAGGAAATAGCCCAGATAGAAATGACCGAAGAGGCCGTCCATTTCGACACCCCTTCCACTGGATTCTCATTCACGAGAGTGCCCCGTTCGATAGACAATGGGAATGAGAGAGACGCAGAGAAAGAATGGAAGGCCTAAAAGGGTCCCCGAAAATTCCCTAAAGGGTATCGGGGGGAAGAGCTTG
This sequence comes from Levipalatum texanum, assembly GCA_014805385.1. Taxonomy (NCBI): domain Eukaryota; kingdom Metazoa; phylum Nematoda; class Chromadorea; order Rhabditida; family Diplogasteridae; genus Levipalatum; species Levipalatum texanum. Next base: position 23,900 of record JACMIG010000209.1, read on the forward strand.
GTGAATCACCCGAATACATTAGACGATGACGTCATCCCTCCAATGATCTTTGATCTCTACAGAACGCAATCCGATCACGGGCGAAGTCAAGAACATGCCTGCCAACTCGACGAGGGTTCTCGCCTGATCTACCGTCCCCGTCCGCCATTTAGGCCCCGGAATTCCGTAAAATATTCAAACTGTAATTGACGGTCTCGATACATTCGCTTTCTCTCTCCAGCTTATTCTTGTTGCGTCAAGAAGAAAGTGCAATTCCTGTATAATTTTGAAGCTATTGCTTGTATAAATAAGGCTTGTAAGGAATAAATTATTTGCAATGAATTTTGAATCGATATTGATTAATCGATGGGAATTGACAGTCAATTTAGATGTAAATGTCGGGCCGCCTATAAATAGACAGAATCGTCCGTCTCGATTCATTTCCACCATTGAATCCGGCCTCGTCTCGTCTTCTCTTCGGCAATGAATCAACCACGGAAGTAAGCACCTTCTCTTCTCTTGCCCTCATCGCCTCCTCCTCCTTCCTCACCTTCCATTTCCTCCTTATCCTCCCCACTCCCTCTATCATTCACCTATCCTTCCCCTCTCCTCCCCCTCTCCTCCCCCTCTCCCTCCTTCCCTTCTCCCTCTCCTCATCATCCTCCTCCTCCCCCTCTCTTCCCCCTTTCCACCAGTTTCCTCCAACCATAACTATTCCAATATCCCCCTTCAGGAGCTCTCTCGACTCCGTGAAGCAGCTCTCCGAAGAGTTCAGCAATGCCTGCAAGAAGGTAGCTACAGTACTCCCCCTCACGATCTTCCCCTCGAGACCCTCCCTCCTTAAGTTGGAGGCCCGGATCTCGCGCTTCCACGTGCGCATGCAGACTCAAGTGGACTTCATCGACAGCCAGCGGCAGCTCGTCGACCACCTCACGAGGTATACTGTAGCTGCACCCACCGCCCCCATCGCAGACTGAACTCTCTAGGGCAAAGCGAAGTCGCGAACTCGAACGCGCCACCAGCGAGTGTCTCCTGCCGCCCAAGGGTGCGCCCATTCCTACCGTACCCAACGATCAGCTCCTTCCAGCGTCTACCGTAGCATCCGAAACGACGGTCGCCAAGAAGCGAAATAGCTACTACGGAACACTCGAGCTGGGTTCGAGCATTGTCGAGGTATACGATAGTCCAGTCTGCGATTGATTACAGTACTCCTGCAGACGAAGAAGGACATGAAAGGAGCGATGGAGGCGCTCGCGAACATGAAGCCCTACATCAAAGACGTCCAGTTCAAGGTTGGGATTTGTGGGGAAAGAATAAATCTGATCGTGCAGGGTATCTTGGCCCAGTTTGCGCAGGCCATCGCAGCGCTGGAAACGTCGCTGAACGAGATTCAGACGGAGCACGAAGTGGACAACGACATCGACTCCTTTTACGGGACGAGCGATGGATCGACGTCCAAGACGGACGTGGCCAGCGCCGAATCGACGTGAAGAGGAGGGACGAGGCCCTTTTTCGTCTTCCACGGCCCATACACACTACCATTTGTTCAGATAAAACTGAATAAAATTATTTTTGTATATTTCTAAATGTAGAACACATTATAAGCTCGATTTCCTTCTTCATCTCGTTCTGCAATCGCGTGTGAGATGGCAATGAACACGAATAAAAGTGGACAATTTACGACGTGCTCGCCGCGTCCTTCGGAAAACTTCACGCTTTCATTTTGCACGTTTTCGTCACTTTTTTGCAACGACGCAACGTTCTTATCATATTGACGCTCTAACCTTCTCTCCCTCCGAGTCCTTCCCCATTCCATCTCTGCTCCGTTCTGATAATGACCTGCATGCCAACTCACTTTTGATGCAGCATCGTGTGTGTTGTCAAACGATACGTGTAACTACGTTGATGGGATCCGCCCGCGGAGTGTTTGTGGATAAGCAGGAGACCGAGCCAATTGTTCATCGTCATCTTGCAGTGATTCTTGCATCACCCACTCGAAGGAGGACCAAGAGGATCAATAACATCGACACCTCTTCGCAGCTTCTGCTCCTTTGGCCTCGTCCTCCTCCTCCGCCTTGTCTCCCTGCACTACACAATCAAATAACGATGGAACGGCCGAGAGGCAGTTAACGGGCCCTCCGAATGCATCTCCGTTCCCCCCCGTCAAGGCAACATCTGCAACACGTCCCTCGGTATAAAGGAGAAGCGGCCCGACCAGGAAGACATCCACTCACCTCTCCCTTGTTCTTCTTACACTTCTTCACATTGGCTCTTTCAGTTCCATGAAGTTCCTCCTCCTGGTACTCGTCGTGGTGGCCGTCTTCGTCTCTGCACAGGAGACGAAGGAAGCCTCCAAGGAAGGCGAGAAGGGACGCCATGGACACAAGAAGCTGACCGACGAGCAGAAGGCCAAGTTCGAGGAGAAACTGCAGGAGAAACTGGCCAAGCTCTCGCCCGAGGCAAGGGCCGCAGCGGAGAAGATCAAGGGAGTCCTCGAGGCAGCCAAGGAAGGAGACAAGAAGGAGGCACACAAGGCCGTCAAGGAGATCGTCGAGGGACTCAGCAAGGAGGTCCAGAAGGAGCTCCACGACGCTGCCCCCAAGGTATGGAAAGGGATGGGAAAAGGAGGAATGGAAGGGGAGTTCAGCACGGGCACCACGGAAAGAAGCTGAGCGAAGAGGAGAAGGCCAAGATCGAGAAGGCTAAGGAGGCACTGTCGCCTGAGGCCAAGGCCGCCCTCGAGAAGATCGAAGCGGCAAAGAAGGAAGAGGATGGATTCAAGGCTGTAAGGGCGCCCGGGTGTCGGCTGAAATCAACGATCAATTGTAGGTGAAGGCCGTGTTCGATGGACTCTCTGCCGAGGTCAAGAAGGAGCTCGAGGCTCTGAGCCCCAAGGTATCGAAAAGGTATTGGAAGGAAGGGATGGAAGGAGTCATTCAGCACGATCACCATGGAGGATACCACAAGGGAGGAAAGAAGCTGAGCGAAGAGCAGAAGGCCAAGATCGAGAAGGCCAAGGAGGCACTGTCACCTGAGGCCAAGGCAGCAGCGGAGAAGATCAACGGCGTCTTCGAGGGCAAGGGCGAGAGGAGCGAGAAGTTCAAGGCCGTTGCGGAGATCGTCAAGGGAGTAAGCAAGGAGGTCAAGAAGGAGCTCGAGACCCTCGTCCCCAAGGTATGGAAAGGTATTGGAAGGAAGGGATGGAAGGAGTCATTCAGAATGATCACCATGGAGGATACCACAAGGGAGGAAAGAAGCTGAGCGAAGAGGAGAAGGCAAAGCTCGAGAAGGCCAAGGAGGCACTGTCGCCCGAGGCCAAGGCTGCCCTCGAGAAGATCGAAACGGCAAAGAAGGGAGAGGATGGATTCAAGGCTGTGAGGGCAACCTGGGGGGTGGGCAGGGATCAACGATTAATTGTAGGTGAAGGCCGTTTTCGATGGACTCTCTGAAGAGGTCAAGAAGGAGCTCGAGGCACTCCGCCCCAAGGGACACAAGGAACACCGAGGACACCGTCACGGAGGAGACAAGAATGAGAAGAAGGAGAAAAAGGAAGAGAAGAAGGAGGAGGTGAAGAAAGAAGAGAAGAAGGAGGAAAAGAAGGAGGAGAAGAAGGAGGAGAAGAAGGAGGAGAAGAAGGAAGAGAAGAAGGAGGAAGAGAAGAAGGAGGAGAAGAAGGAGGAAAAGAAGGAGGAGGAGAAGAAGGAGGAGAAGAAGGAGGAAGAGAAGAAGGAATAAAGAGTCGAGAGGATTTCACCGCGCTCAATGAATAATATTTATTGTATAGCTTCATACATTATATTTACTGTACAACTCTTTAAGCACAGAATGAAACAATCACAGAATTATCAAAATCGAAAGCACCTGGCACATAAAAAGTCCTAAAATTGAAACAACATACATACATAACATCGGGGATAATATTGTCGATTAAATTAATGGGAATCTAACTGTTTGAAGCACGAGTAATCTTGACATCGATGACCTCCTCGCTGTACATTTCCACATCCACATGTTCCGTTCTTCTCTGAAGCTTCTTTGGTGGATCGAACTCCTTGCGGAAATCGAGCAGGACACTTGCAGGGAAAGCGTGCTCATCGCAGGAAGTGACGAAGGAGTCCATGGATGCGGCCACCTGATGATGGACTATGAATGTGGCTACTTGCATGGAACATACCCGAAGAAGGGCCAGTGCCTTGAGATCTGCGCTGTTCCCGTTCGACATCACGTGGTCATACGACGTCGGTCTCGGCTTGTCGTAGAAGAACTGCAGAAATGATGCAGGGATCGTGTTCATACCTACCTCGTTGTAAAGTTGCTTCAAGCCGCACTCAAACTTGCTGAGAGGAGGGATGGCCTGGAGCTGCGCAAGCGTCATCGTATCGAGCAGCCAGGCCTGAAAATGGAAACAGTAAAAGAGGCTGCAGATCTTCCTGACCTCTCTCATCCAGGCATTAATCTTCTGATCCGTTTGAGTTAGCGTATTGTCGATCTTCCATGCCAGTAACGGTCCCATGAATTCAGTCATCTTGTGGGCGACAACAACGACCCTCTGAAACGTCATGCTTGGAAAAGGCTATTTTAGTAGAATACCCTGCAGTGAGCTCCGGCTTCTGCCATGACTTCCGAGAACCGCGCCCATCCTTCGACAGCATCATCTCGGAAATTGATCATCGTCTTGATTGCACCGTCACAGGCAGCATTCAGATCGTATAAGAACGTCTGAAAACACGCTTCAACATGATGCATGACCTAATTTGTACCTCTTCGTTTTCCATCCGATTGGGAATTTCGAATGTAAAATTCTGTAAGTTCTTCTTTGATACGACAACCATTCCGAGCCGGTAATGGCTAATCTTGCGTGGGAAGTCAATGCTGGTGTTCAATTCTGCTGAAATTGTGCTCGCAGATTTGAAAAGAAACAACTGGACGAACAATACCGTTATTCAGAACGTTCAGTAGACAATCGGTTGACGACTGCGGAGTGAAATGACAGCACTAAAATGAATGTAGCCGTAAACAGATTAATGTTTACGCACCCTGTCTTTCGGCAACTTCACCGATGATGTGTTCGCAGAAATGAAGACGAAATTGATGTCGTCATCGATGAAGTCTTCGAGATCCCTCGTGACTCGTGCGTTGAAGTTGTGCGAGAGCACGTATTCGAGCATTTCATCACCCTCGAATGCGAAGATCTGAAAAGAATTCAACTTATTGATCAAGAAATTGAAGATAACCATTTCCAGGTCGAAACAGTCCTGCAGTGCATCGTGTGATTGCTCATACTCGCTATTCAAGTTCTGAAACCGACATAATATGTATATTATGTAAGCACCTCATTTTGAGATTCATAGCAATTGATACCTTTCTATAGAGCCGTTCTAGTGCGCATCCCGGTCTGATGAAGTACTCCGTCCGGCCAGGTCCTATCATATAAGGCTGCATTGTGTCGACAAGTCTCACCTGAATGGTGTGAGCTGTGAAGTTTATCTAAATACACTATTCGTACCTTTCGCAGCCATCCAAGCACTCGTTCCTCGTTTTCTTCATTCGCCACTTTTAGGAGATGTTGAAAAAGAATGAGAAAATCCCAGCGAAATCCATTGTGAGCGATGAAGTAAACGGTCTGAATCAACATTCATTGAGCTGGTTGGAACAAGATCTCTAACCCTGCCGCTCCTCATAACGTCTTCGATTTTTTCCACCAATTCTAACCAAGCATCCAGAAATGACGTCTGTTGCTCGACAATGCCCGCTGAAAATGAACGCTTCGATTGGTTCGTAAAAGTTAAAGACTTACGGTCTCTGCAGCCGACGCAATCGCAGCGACAGCAGAACAGTAATCGCAGCTCTCGGACACAAGGACGATGTATGTACAAAGGGCTCAGATGCTTTGCAAATTTGCACCATTTTAGGTTATCCGCCGTATCACACTGGTCCAAGTTCATTTGCGAACATGTTGGGGTATGCCCCGAGAAGAGCGAAGGACCGCAAAATCACAAGTACTATCTCAATGGCGTGGTTCAATCATAATACCCCTAAATGCGTTTGGTAACCTAACCTCCCCTAAAAAGATAAAGTATAATTGATCGTTGGTTAATTGAGCCACACTCTAAACAACACCAAGATGAATTCACTTCCGAGGATTTGACCACCGATCACTTTCTGTGCGATATCTTTGGCTTGCACTTCGAGCTCTCATCTAGCACCAGTCCACAAAGAACTGATGTTGGCATGGCTGTCGAACTCTTTCCACTGGTTCTCTTCTATTATTGCCAACTCCATTATGCTGCTCGATATAGCAAGAAGCAGGAGGCTGACAAAAGTTACTAACGCAAACTACATTTCAAATAGCAGAAGATTGGTTGAAATGGGATCAAATTCTTCTCCATAATAGGATCAAAATGAGGGAGTTGTGATCAAAATAGGAAGAGTTTTAGTGGTCTCAGACAGCGTCTCCTATAAATACTAGTTTTACTTGAATATCGTCGCTAAATACAAGCCGAATAAAGTATACTTTAGTGATCAGCCATGAGAAGCGCCTTAGTTCTCATAATATTCCTCCATGTTGCGACATCAGCCAAATTCACGCGGTGAGAAACGAAAGCATCAATTGGAAAGATTTCAGCATTGATGACGCGGCTAAATTGAGAGAATCCTGCGGTAAATGGTGAGTCCCCTTGGTTTCGTGAGATCATGATGTTTGTGCAGTATCCCAACAAAATGGGGAGATGGAAAAGATGAGTGTAGAAAGGCGATGTGGCGAGTGCGCGTCAAGAATACGGTAGTCCCCCACCCTCGAGCCCCTACCAACTGGATCAGGCAATGAATACGGAGTGCTTCGGGGTCCTCATCTCCCCCATGCACGTTCTCACTGCATCCATCTGTCTGCTTATGTTTCCAACATCCCCAAAGCATGTCATGACATTAAACATGCAGAAAGAAGACAATTAACGACGAATATGGCCTGGCGTATGAAACGAGATTAATCAAGCCGTCTGAACATAAAATAGAGGTGATCTATCAGCGTCCGCTCACTCACGACGTTCGTGCAGCCTCACTCGCACTTTGTCACTTGTGCATTTCAGTGCCTACACGAAACAGGTGGCCAATTTGCATGGACAACAGCCACGAACCACGGGTTATTGATCCCACCACAAATCACATAAATACGTATGTGCACTTGTTCAGATCCAAGAAGCGACAATTAATGTGGCTAATCATATTGTTCCGGACGGCGAACAAACTATTGCGATTTTGGAAATGGAAGAAGCTGTTCGCAATTATGATGAAGCGCCGGCCTGCGGGCTCCATCCAAGAGCTGGCCAGACGTAAGCGATCGAGATTGCCAGTTGAGGGAAATCGATCAATTCGTTAAATTTCAGATCTCTTCTTATTGGACATGCTTGTGTTTTTTCAGTGGATGGTCTTTCTCTCGAGACGTATCCCAATATTTAGTCAGTTTCTGCTGTAGAGAAGTGCAGCTTATTCAGATACTCATGCCAGTAGCACGGAGATTGAGTCGATGAGCATACCGGTAGTTACTGAAAGTAGAAAGGAACGATTTTATCGAACCAGCAGCAGGAAGATGTTTCACTTCCTCTAACTTGCACACATTTTGAATTAGGTTCGATCAGGGCAACCGTACGTTACCGAGACAAAGGACAGCAGAACAGTAATCGTAGCCCTCGGATATGAGGAGGACGTACAAAAGGCTCAGATGCCACGAATGTTTATACCATTTCAGGTTACGCTATCAGCCATACCTCACTGGTCCCTGTTTATTTGCGACCATTCTGGAATATGTCCTGAGAAACAGCAAAATCACAAGTACTCTCTCAATGGTGTGGTTCAAATCAATAAACACTGAACAAATCCTGAGATCATAACAAGATAAAGTTTAATTGTTTGTTGGATGAGGAGTGAACCGCACTCAAACGACATCGATGTTCCCGCGAGACCGGTGTTCGTGGCAAGCGGGTAATGGTGATCAAGGTATTATGTTGGTACGTAATAAACTGGATGTGAAGTTAGATCTTGGGTTCTCCCCAGAGAAGTTGCCGAGAGCCGAGGCTCTCACGCCTCAACCCCGAATGCAACATCATTGCCATGCATAGTCATCAAGTCAATTCTCGCCTCGTTTATCGAGCAGTGTCAGTGTCAGTTTGCGATTGATGGGGCGAGATACGAGTCGAGGGGTATTGTAGTCTAGTCCCAGCCGCGCTCCGTGGTAGGCGAAGACGGTGCGGCTTCCTCCTCATCGTCGGAGTCGTACTTCATGCTGGCAGCGAGGGCGTGGAGGGGCGACACCTGAGGAATACGGTATTACTGTAGTATTGTGAAGGTCGACTATGGTACGGTAACCGCGATACCTTCGCTTCCTCGGCCACCGAAAGGTCGAGGGTAGTCCAGTTGGCCGACGGCGTTGCCTACAGAGGGATACTGTATACTGTTACAGGAAGACCAGCTTGCCTGGGCTTCCTTGGTCGTGATCACATCGTCCCACTCGGCGTCATTCGAAGCGGCTTCAGCGATCGAATCCTGTAGGGTTACGGTATCCGACTGGTAGCGAGCTCGGTGGTTCAGGAAGAGTACGGTAGGTCAAGAACTGTGCAGAGGGTCAGATGAAATGCGGATACCAGGACTTCCTTGGTCGTGATCTCATCGTCCCATTCGACATAATTCGAAGCGGCATCAGCGAGCGTATCCTGCAGTTACGGTATCCGACTGGTACGGTAGGTCACGAAGAGGGCGATAGAGCACACCTGTGTGGAATCCGAGACCACCGGAAGAGAAGCCCGCCTCACGTCCGACATCAGGCCCCACAGGTCGAAGACGAATTCTTCCGGCAGCTGAAAGGAGTTTGTAGTTTTATCTTTGATCTTTGTAGTTTGATCTTTATTTTCTTTCTAGTTTGTTCTCTACCTGGAACACGGCCAACTCGCTTCCCGCAATCTGAGCCTTCAGCTCGGCGAACGTTGTCGACGACGTCGCGATTTCGACAGCGAGAGCAGCGAGTTGGTCGTCGTTGACCTGCAATCGCAGATTGACATCTATCCCCAACCTTGATTCTGCAAACTTATGGCGTTTAGCGCTCGCTAAGCGCCACAAGTCCTGATAGAATACCCCGAGGTAGGCCTCGAAGACGTCGTTGACGCGCCCGACGAACGCCGCGTCCGGCAGGAGGGAGTCAGTCTGCGATCCCTGCGATGGATACGATAAAAAGGGGAATACGGTACTCCGACCTGGACGACGGCCGCGCGTCCGTCTGCCTTGAGGCGCAGCGTCATTCCGCCATCCTTGACCTTTCAATGGGAGAGTTTGGTCTCGAATGGAATTTCTGGATTACGGTAGCCTCCGAGAGTGTGGAAGTTGCACCGCGAGCCGATCGAGATCCACGAGGGCCGAGCATCGAGAATCCAGAGGAGAGAGGCTCCACGACACGCAGGGAAATGCTGAAGAGATTCATTCTTGATGTCTGGCAAATGATCTTTGATCTCTTACGTCGCTCCGATGTCAGCTTTGCGCAGGATGCGAGCCACGTCAAAATGGCGCAGTCCCACAACCGAATTCCCGTCGATCTCTGCGATTTGCATGCCGGCACTACAAAAAATTCTCGGTACAAGCCTTTAGCTGTGGGATTCAACTAGACTCAAAATCTACCGTATACCTGACACCGGCGCGAGCAGAGATCCCGCCTTCGTTGACGCGCTTGACGAAGCAGCGGCCCGCACCATTGTCCGAGATCGTCACGCCGATGGTACTGTAAGATACATAGTTCAAAGATCAAACTACAAAGTTTCCAAACTACACAAATCGTACAATTCGGTCTTGATGAAGGAGAGGATGCGCGATTCCCCGGCCACGTGCACGTACAACACGTCCGAGTCGGCAGCGTTGGCCGTCAGCAGGTGGTCCATGTCGACCTACAGTATCCCGGATGGAGTTCAGTTTGCGATATCACCCAGTTTAGTTTACGATTTACCTTGGGCGTGTTCACGGTGCAGAAGAGGATGGAATCGGCGCTGTCGACGCCCTCGGAAGCGAAGACTTCGGCCACAGACTGCAGAATCAGTTTGCAATCAGCCCTCGTAGTATACAGTAGCCGGATGGCTGATCGCAGACTGAACCTGGTAGAGCTCGATGAGGGAAGCAAAGAGAGGCACGGTCGAAGGGACGCTGCCGTGGGCCAGTTGCACCGAGAACACGGGCTCCTCCGGGGCGGCAGCGGGTACTTCCGAGTCTGCAGTGGTGTGCACTAGGACGACGGTTGGGAAACGTCGCCCTCACCCTCAACGTGCAGCGGAATGTACTCGATGGTGGGGCGGTTGCGGAAGAAGCGGCGGCGGTTGCGACGAGCGATGCGGCTGCAGGGGAGGAGTACGGTACCTGCTACCATATGGATGGCATATGGTAGCAGGTACGATATCTTATAGTACGGTAGATGATGAAATACTTTTGCTGTCTGTAAGCTACCGGATACTGTACCTGCGGGAGCGACGTCTGTCACGCGATCGATTGCGAGAACGCGAACGCTCACGCACACGGGCAGGGTCACGGCTGCAAGGGAGGGATACGGTAGACAATAACGGCACGGTAGGTCATAGGGGACAGATAAATAGCCTAGGTATAGTAGAAGATGGTACGGCAGAGTACTGTAGCTTCCAGAGAACGGTAGCTTCGAGGATACTGTAGATTTCGGTAACTCGGGATACTGTACCTGCGGGAACGAAGACGGTTACGGGAGCGATTGCGAGAACGCGAGCGAAGTCGGGCAGGGAACATGTCGAGGGTGAGTGGAGGGTGGAGGGAAAGTCGAGTGGGAGGAAGAGGAGGAGAAGGGACTGCTCACTCCCGACGACGCGACGACTGACTGAAGAAGCGAGAAAATTCAGACAGTACATTAATTTTTCCCAGACCACATTGATTGATTCCTTGATTAAAAATGCATGAAAACGACGTTCATTTTCATACATTATTTAAATTTGAGCTTTTTTTAAAAGTCACATTTGAGGGAGAAATGACATCACTTAGCACTTCTACACATCCTGATCCTATTATTGTCATTACACATGTATCCCATGTTCTCTTTGATATGCGGAGCGAAACGTAACCACAGGACAATATTGTCGAGCACCAAACAGCAGCGAATTGTAGTGCAAAGAGAATATTCAGAGGAGGGCAAATGTTGCTGTCCGTGTGTTGAACACTTTTCGTTCAGTTCTATTTCGCCGAACTAAACTGCAGATCAAAGAAAAATATTTGAACCTATTTGGTTCCCGGCAATGAAAAGTGTTGGCAATTGATCTTTCATCTCAACTGACTCGCCAAGTTTATCGATAGGTGTAATATCATCAGTGTGTATGTACATAAGAGAAGCTTCGAGGGGCATTCGAGTGTGATACCGTAATCGTATGGACAGGCTACCGTAACCCTATTATAGAGGGAGACTACAGTACCCCCCTCTACCAGTGGTAGGGAGGGAAGGAGGCGGCTCCGGGGGTGATGAAGTCTTCGTCGTCATCGATGGGGAGAAGGGGAAGAGTAGAGTCGAGAGGAGAAGGAGGAGAAGGAGACTGCGAGGGAGTCTCGACCCGACGCACATCCGACATCAGGCCCCACAGGTCGAAGATGAATTCGTCCGGTAGCTGAAATGTGTTTGTAGTTTGATCTTTGTGGTTTGATCCTTGTAGTCTTTATATTTTGTTCTCTACCTGGAACACGGCCAATTCGCTTCCCGCAATCTGTGCCTTCAGCTCAGCGAACGTCGTCGAAGACGTCGCAATTTCGACAGCGAGAGCGGCGAGTTGGTCATCGTTGACCTGCAATCGCAGACTGACATCGATCCCCGACCTTGATTATGCTACATTTATGGCGTTTAGCGTTCGCTAAGCGCCACAAGTCCTGATAGAATACCCCGAGGTAGGCCTCGAAGACGTCGTTGACGCGCCCGACGAAGGCCGCGTCCGGCAGGAGGGAGTCAGTCTGCGATCCCTGCGATGGATACGGTACATCAAAGGGGAATACGGTACTCCGACCTGGACGACGGCCGCGCGTCCGTCTGCTTTGAGACGCAGCGTCATCCGGCCATCCTTGACCTTTGAATGGATGAGTTTGATCTCGAACGGAATTTCTGTATTACGGTAGCCTCCGAGAGAGTGGAAGTGGGACCGCGAGCCGATCGAGATCCACGAGGGCCGAGCATCGAGAATCCAGAGGAGAGAGGCTCCACGACACGCAGGGAAATGAGAGATTCACACTTGATATTTGATCTTCGATCTCTTACGTGGTTCCTTCATCAGTATTGCGGAGGATGCGCGCAACGTCAAAGTGTGGGCGCCGGTCCCCCACCGATTCTCCATTGATGAATTCAATCTGCATGCCGGCGCTATAAAAAATATTTTTTCCGAAAGCATAAGGCCGAGGGCACTGTAAAAGTATGGGTCAAATTGTAGATTGAAGTCCATACGGCTCGCTCTTGACGAATGTGATGACCCTGGATGGGCCCGTGACATGAGCATAGAGCACGTCCGATACGGTAACATTGGCAGATACGAGGTGGTTCATGTTGACCTGCAATATTCCAGTTTGCGATTCGACTACTCGTGTCACCGTATACCTTAGCCGTATTCGCGGTGCAGAACAGGACGGAATCAGCGGGCTCGATGCCTTCGCCAGCAAACGCGACGGCAATCAGCTGGAACCAGTTTGCGATCAGATCGGTGGTATGCATACAGTACCCCGTAGAGCTCGGACAGGGAGGCGAAGAGGCCTATGGTCTTGGGGACACTGCCGTGTGCGAGTTGCACCGTGAATACGGGCTGTTCCGGGGCAGCGGTGTCATCGGCTTCTTAGCGGTGTACGGTAGACGACGGTTAGTATATGGCGCCCTCACCATCGTTGTCGGAGTAGTACTCGATGGTGGGGCGGGCGGCGAAGACGCGATTACGGCTGGAATAACGGGGTTACGGTAGGAGTCATTCAAACGTGCTAGATGATACCGTAATCCATTGAAGCCGATTCAGTGATCTACCTGTGCCGACGGGAGCGACGAGGAGTAGGAGATCTCATTGGAGAAGGGCGAGTAGATGAATAGAGGGAGGAGGGTGACTGCTCGCTCCCAACGACGCCACGAGTATGTGAGAAAATCCGCCAATTTCGAGACACGACAAGATTTCCCCAGACATCGATCAATAATTCATGATCAATGCCGTTTGCAGATAGCTTTCGAAACAGGAATTGATCGATGTTCCCCCACCCCACTTTCTCTGGTATTTGCCAAAGACCCAGGAAAACCGCGCCCCTTTTGGCTCCCCAAGTCTGGTACACAAGTCGATAGACCTGGTTTCGCCCAGATCAGGCCCAGAAGAGTTTGCGATTCCCAGCGCTGGCCCAGAGAACTCCCTAGATCAACAACTCGTCAGAATCAATCAGGACGGCGATGGAGTTGTCGACGGGAGTGGAGGAGGCCTGTTCGACGTTCCCCTCGATGTTGAGTGCGGGGAGGACCTTGTCCTGCAATTCCTCCCTTCCCCCTTCTTGTTTGATGTGTCTGGGAGTGTTAGAATCTGCTCCATCGACGTCTGCGTCTCCTCCTCCGCCATCAGTGATAAGGACTCTCTCGCCTCCAGGAGAGACTCCAAATGGGCTTCCACTATCCGGGGAAGGGGCCATGTCCTTGGAGACCCGGAACTCGACCATATCGTCGACGACCTCGTCGACGGGAGCGGCGGCGATGAAGGATGGGGCCATGTGTGACTGAGAATCATACACGGAATAGGGTATGGAGGTGGAAGTGCCGTGCTCCAGGTAGAAATTAGCGTTTTAGTTCTTGGAACGGCAAATCATCTGAACTTTTGCAGTGGTTCCGTTTTTTGGGATCACTCATATATAATCCGCTAGATAAACAGTCCGGAAAACATTGAGTCATGTTCTCTTGAACATCATCTTTTAGTGTACGTACTAGGTAACATATAATAGCAGTGTGACAATTCTCCATTCAAAAATTCTTGTTTTTTGGCACTTTGGTTGAAGTGCGAAGAGGGAATCCACGAGACTGTCCCAGCCCCCCTCCATTCGTTCCCTTCTCATCCATTGGAGAATGTCGTCTGATCCTCCTGCATTTGCCTGCCCCCTCATTCCTCCCTTCGTGTATCGCCTTCCAATCGACTTCATCGACATTCCCACGAATCTCTTCGGCGTCTCAATCCCAAGTCGACGACGCCTTAACAATGTTTGTTTTTGAAGACGCTTTCATTCATTATCAACTCACAATTGACATTACAGGTTAGATTACTGTTCGCAGTGATCCTATATGATGCTGAATTCCTTGCGGAACGCTGTCAAAGGTCATTGGAAGCCATTGAGTTAGTCACAACGGCAGCGAAATTGTTGGAGTGGCACTGCTTCGTCGACTCTCCAAGTGCTGTAAGTAGATAATTTCATATTAGGAGGTGTTTCAACTAGCAGAATAATCAACTTCTATGTAAATAAAAGGCGATGTGTGTGTGCCTGCAATGGAAGTTCTGAAATGTGTGTATACCGTACGGCCGGAATATTTCGCCCGAAATTCCGCAAAATGCGAAATTGTGCGAAATTTTTCGCATGCCCGGACCAGAAAATCGTAGAAGCATCGAATTGGGCTAATTTTTTCACCATAATTTTTTTCCGTCTCGATAACCTCAGTAGCAGAGTAGAAAAGGCCGTTAAGCCACGTTTTCGCAAGAAAAACTGATCAC
>JACMIG010000210.1:8290-20270 GCA_014805385.1 Levipalatum texanum
GCGTGCCGGCCGCTTCCGGGCGCGCGGCGTCAGGCGTCTCCGCCGCCTCCTCGCCGTACTCCAGCAGGTCCTCGGACTCGCCATGATGCTCGAGAGGAGGATGAGAGGGCTATAAACTAGCTGTGAGGGACAAAACAGGCTTGAAAAGGGGAAAGGTGGGTAATGCGAATAGGAAATCTCGAATCGTTACTGCGTTTACAGCCGATATAGCTCGGGAGATAAACGCAGTAACGAATGTGAGTTCATGCACATGCATCATTATCGGCGAACCAAACTTGTCTAAATTCGTTTTCTCTCTCCATTGAAAACGGGACTTTTCTCGTGGCCACAGGTTAGAGACTACGGAGAGAGTTTCGGGCCTTGGCGTGAAAATAAGACGAGTTTTATTCGCCGATAATATTAGGTTGAGTCATATATTTTGAGACGGCTCTCCATTTTGTTTCTGCGCTCAACTGTCCATTTCGTGGGTAGGCGCGATGGTACGTGGCCGGTGTGAGTGGTTTCACACACTTAGTTTATTCACCGCTTCCCATCACACCTACTCACGAAATGGACAGTTTAGCGGAGAAACAAAATAGAGAGCCGTCTCAAAATATATGACTCAACCTAATACATAGAAAAAGCTCACGACACCGACGTAAACTAAGGGGATTAGACATGAAATATTAGACAATCTCAGGAAGGAAACAGATAGAAGACACAGAGATGAGAACTCTCTCAGTGATGCAGTTATAGAAAGGATAGCAGAGATTCGGGGATCTGGGTAGGAATTGGCATTGTGCCAAGTTATCGTGATTTTCTGTTTTTTTGCTTTTCGTTTTTCAGCGTGAAGGTGCATGGTGAAGCGGGGACAAAAATGTAAGATATTATATTTTCTATTTTTCGTTCCGTGAATGTGTGAAAGCACGTCAAAAGTTGTCAATCTCGTTTGAATTTGAACGATGCGGGGTCTCGACGGGAATATCTACCGTACCTCGCAGGGGCTGCCGTCACCGAGGGAGAGCTGGCCGAGGGCCACGGCGGGCGTGGGATCGGAACCGTAGAGTTCCGAGGAAGTCCAGGCGTAGATCAGGGAGCAACCAGCAATGTCCACCTGGGAAGATCAAAGATCAACGATTAAGAAATCGATATTTGAATTTCCCGCAAAAATCCATGAATATTGCGAAGAAAGCATTAGAAATGCTCAATTTCCAACAGTATTTCTTTCTTCAAATATGGATTCTGTAGTGTATGTTTTGGTACTTATAATAAAAGGCAAAGACCAAAGTTCAAAGGTCAAAGATCAACTCACCAATGCCAGACCATTGCCCGTTCCCAGTGCTAGCACTCCGAATGCACTGTTGAGCGCCGTCGCTGTGATCGGATCCGGCTGAGTGGCTGATCTCCACGGCACCAGGCAGGAGAGCTCGGGTTGGTAGCCTGCGGGACGCTTGACCATCGCTCCTCGGACCTGGAATCGAATACAGTACTCAGGGGATCGTGGCGGGACCAAATACTTTATTTTTATTCTCGAAACCGCCAATCCGTAGTGTCCGAATTTACGCAGCGATTTCGTGTCGATAAAAAATACAGTACTCAGGTTTTCCGTTCGGGACCAAACCCCTACCTTGAAGGGCAATATCCGCTCGTCGCCCTCGTCGCTCGTATCAGAGGAGTGCGTGGTGTTGTAGGAGTCGCGCGAGAGTACCTGGAAAGTTCAAATTGACCACGTTACAGTATAGTTGAAAGTTTGATATTTCTGCATTACAGTATACCTTGGAAGTTAAAATTATTCTCATTGCAGTATACCTTTCGCTGTCTTCGAATTTCCCGCGCCCGGGTGCTGTCCTCGGAGGAGGCCGCAGTCAGCACGCCACTCGTCGACGTTGTAGCAGTGGCGGGCGGAGCGAGCAGCGGAATGTTCACGACCTACGGAACTCGGTCTGACCCAGCGAACACCCAGAATCAATGAACTGACCCAGCCAACCCTATCTGACTCAACTCACCGCGATCGTATTCATGCTCTCGACCTTGACGAATCGGAAGAGGGTCGCCTGTCCGGAGACTCCGGTCGTCAGCAGGAGGCGTGACTGAAAAACACCGAGGTATAATTTGCGGATTCCGGGAAATCTACGGAAACCCTATTTTGCGGAATCCCAAAATAACGGACATCAAGACAGAGCTCGATGGACTTGATGGCGTGGCTGGCTTCGGATGCTGCTCCATCACCGTCATCCCGCTCGAAATGGGCAGCCGCCTTGACGCGGTAGAGCAACTGCAAGAACCCGGGGATTAGGGTATCCGTAAATTCAATCGCGTCCGTGAAATAGAAAAGATTGAATCCGCGGAATCCGAAAATATTCCACAAACCTGTAGATCCTCGCCGGACGCGGCCCAAAATCGAATCGCTCCATCCTTGTGCCCAGTCAGCACGAGTTCCTGGTGCCCGGATGCGCAGTCGCGCGCGATTCCGCCGTTGAGGGGCCATTTCTGGAATTTATGGAATCCGTAAAATATGCTAGTTTACGGAAGTCGTATTTTACGGAATCCTATTTCACGGTCTCACCCGCGTGCTCTGTCCCTGCTTCCGTTGCTTGCTGCCTACGAGAGCCAGGGCTCCCATTAGATCGGATGGGCAGTCAGAGTAGTATCTGAAAAAGACGATTCCGCAATTTACGGTGTCGCTTTTCTAGATTTTACGGAATCCGCAAAATAAGGACTATTTTACGGAATCCGTATTTTAGAGATACTTACGCTAAACATGTAATGGGCGTCTCGTGCATGTCGAAGATGTGCGGCGACTCGAAGGCGGGAAATCTGGAATTTCGATTTCCAATTTGAGCAATGCACCGAGCACCGAAAAGACATTCCCAATATGGAAGTGTCACTAGGCATATTTATTTGAATATTGAAAGAGATAGTAGAACCCATGAAGAAAAAGCGCAGATGACGATCCCAGCAAAATCGAATACCCAAGCATTCTTTTGAACCAAAAGTAGCATTTGAAAGAAATCACCTTTTTACAATTAGCTTTGAAGATAAAAAAAATGCAAAATGGAAAATATGGTGAGGCGGTGCATGTGTCAAGATTCCGTGAGATTGTGTGTGTGCGATTCTTACAGCTTTTCCGGTGCAATCTCGGGGAATTGGACATTATTGAAATCCGTTATATACGGATCGGCCGGGATGAACTTCGGGCTGTATAATGGGATGAAAAAGTATTAAAGATATATATTTTAAGGCGACGTAAAGTCGCAAAATATCCTCAAAATTTTTCGAAAAATCTATAAATACCATCAGAAAACGTCGAAAAATCGATAAATACGCTCCAAACTCACTGTGATTGCAACATGTCTATGACCATGATGGAATTCTTCATAAGAATTGTCGCGGCATACGGCGGGTTTGGGATGTGTTCATGCGGACTCTGAAAGATCAAAGATCAAACTACAAAGTCGCAAGATCAAACTACAAATTCCCCCGATCAAACTACAACTCACCGGACACATTGCCAAAAAGGACGTAATATGGTGCTCGAGCTCCATGACCGTATGATTCCCCTTCCCCTTGAGCATCGTTATCGCGGGTACGGGCAGGTTGTCAGCCGAGGGCATTCCTGAGGTCATCATAGCGCAGTGGTAAGCGAGCCGGTTTACGACCCGGAGGTCGAGGGTTCGATCCCCGTCGGTGTCCGGTCTTTTGCTTACCTCCCAGAAAGATGAGACATTGCTCGTTGTCGGCGGTGTGTTTCCATTCGACACGGTTGATGGGGCGGCAGGGCCCAGCGCTCTCTCCGTGGGGATTCCACTTTTGGCTCGGCTAAAGGGGCAATCATTTTCGTTGAGCAATACTGTATTTAGTAGTCGTAACTGTGTTTACCAGAGAGTACTGCATTTACTGGACATTACTTTAGTTAGCGAGAGCACCCACCTCATTCCATTTCCTATCCTTGTAAACACAGAGCGACCCATCGACATTGCCCGTAATCAGCGACGTCCCCGTCCACATCCAGCTGCAAACTTCCGCTGTTTAGCAAAACATCGCCCTACGCTGTTTAGCTTCATGGACCTCCCACTGAACGCAGTAAGTACCTCATCCATTTAATGGGCGGATCCATGGGTAACCGCTCGGCTTCGCGCGTTGCCAGATTCCAGATGGCAACGACGCCCTTCTCGAATACGATCGCTATCTGTAAAATAGAAATCCGTAAATTACAAAACGAAAATTCTATTCCACGGACCTTGGAACAATCCGTGGGACACGTCGATATCTCGCGGATGTGCCCGGGGTGAACGCGGCAGGCACTGGAATTTAATCGATTTGAAATGAATTTAATCCCGACTGGAATTATCGGGGGTACTGTAACTTACATATCGATGGCCTTGTTCCAGTTGATGACGTAGGAGCTGAGCTGGAAGGTGGAGACGCACACGAAGTAGACGTTTCCCTTTAAGAACGGATTTACTGCCGTTATCTCAGAGGTAAGAAAAGGCGTATTAATCGGAACGATCAAATACCTTTTCCGTCCCGACCATCAGCCAGCGGCCGCCGTAGGGGAGATGCAGACAGGTTACGGCTTCCTTAATTGCAAACTGATTTAATCTTCCCGCTCAGAGCTACCGTATCTCTCCATTTTCAATTGCCGCCCAAAGCTACCGTACCTTCTGCATCTGGAGGGTATTGACGATTTCGGGGTGTTTTTGCCGAAAATTCCACAGGTGGACGGTGTCGTTGTCGCAGGCGGTGATGAGGGCTCCCTTTAAGATCGAGTTCAGTTTGCGATACCAATTATGGTCCTTATTGTATGCCGCATGAAGGAGAATGAGAAAATAATAGTGAGTTCAGTTTGCGATTGCCCCTATCGTGCGCTACCGTATACCTCGTTAATGACGAAGGCTACGTGCCGGACGACATCATTAGTGGGATGTTGTAGCATATAATCCACGCCGGCATCGCCGATCATCCGAACGATTCCGCGTCCTGGAACGAAAGTTTGGGGTTACGGTAGCTATTGTAAAATACCGGCTCCGATGGCGAGCAACCGCTGCACGGGATCGTACGCAATGCAGCGCGCATCATCGGGGAGGCCGTGCCGGACGATCTACAAAATGATACTCAGCCAAGGTGGAATTGATACTCAGTCAAGATATATGCAGCTAATTTAGATCTGTTCCCTTTTCCACCTAGCTTGTTCCCTATTGTGGTGGTGTCTTTGTTGGCCAGGAAGCTTTTCACGCTTTTCGAGCACAACAAGGGTTCCGGGAAGCTTAAGAAGGCCACCAAAGAAAAGTGGCTCGAGAGACTCGGGTCAAAGACCGTGCATATATTGGAATAACATCCTTGTCCATGAATGGGTCCCGAACGGAATATCAGAGATGAATGACGTCATCAGGATCCTATTGGCTATACGGTAACAGGATCCTTTTTGGAATTGACGTCATCGATTACAAGGGTTCCGGACGGATAATCAATGACGTCACTTCCAACCGGGATCCAATGGGCTGTGGACTATAGAATATTCCCGAGACCCGCTGATTGTCCAGTGAGACCTTGTTAGACTCGAGTCTACTCGCTGCATCGTTTTCGCTGAGAGAACTCCTCACGATTTCGTGGCCCCCGAGCATCGGATGCTCCTCGTCATGGAAACAGGGAGGGCTTCGCGTCACTTTTTCGACGCCCCGAGCATGTCCATAAATAATGTGCTGGGCCGAGAAAAATACACACTTCGCCCGTCTCCTTTAGAGACGGAATCCCTAAAGGAAGACCAAGGATCCAAGATCGCAACAATTTCTAACAATAAGTTTTTATGACTGGTGTTTTAGGTTCCCCAAATCTGCCCAGTATATCCTAAGGAGACAGAATCCCTCGAACCAGGAATCCATCAAGACAACATGGCCAAGCTATTAGGACTGGTAATACGCTCTGGATTTAGTGGTGGCCATTTTCTCCTGGTTCGAATAGTCTCTAACAAGAGTAATAACCCTTAAATGGCCGGCCCTCAAGGTGAATTACTATGCTCTCTTTTAGTGCGCTTTGCCTTCAGCATGCACGCACCCGCGGCCGCGGTCATGCATAGGACTTTATTGCAGCAGAGGCCAGAGAACCATTGCGGAGCACGGGAAACGTGACAAAAACAAATGCAGTATCTCTAGGCTGTCCAAAATTCTATTTTCTCCTGGATCTGCAACCTATAAGCTTGCAAAAGTTCGCGTTCTCCAAGCAGCTTATGAAGGTGTGCTCAAAATAATAACAACATAATTCCCCTTCTAAGTTCTAAGTTCGGGCCCAGAGTAGTCCCTCAAAGTCATCTTCCTCTCCTAGGGGGGTGCATAGCTATTGCTACTCCCCCGGTGGACTATTTCACTGCAAACGATGTCCCCGTTTATTCCCTTGCTTTGCATGGCAAGGGAAGAGAGGGAGAGGAGAGTGGAGGGGAGGAGGAGGGGGAGAAGAGGGAGGAGAGAGAGGAGGGAGATGAGGGAGGGGGGAAGGGAGAATGGGCAATTGGGGGTAGGAGCACAGAGGAGAGGAGCTGCTCAGAGGTGAAGGGCCTCGGCTTTCCTCCATGACATCATACCTCCCGAGGTTCTATGATCTCTTAGCAGATCCGTAAAATGGGCATCTAACAGGTGTTTTTTTCCCGGATGCACCTTCCTAATCCACGGACGGGCGGTTTTTAAAGACAAAAGCTTACGCTGTCATTATGCTTCCTAGCGGGAGTCCCCAGAAGTGTATTCAAGGTCCCGCTAGTTATCTTCCGTGACTTCCTTGTCCAGAGAAGCAGAAAGATCTAACCACTGAGACCTAAAACCTTCCCCTCCTCTCCCCTCTCCCTCCTCCTTTTATCTCCACCCTTTCCTCCCTTCTCCTCCCCTCCTTCCTCCTCCTCCCTTCTCCCTCCTCCTCCTCCACTCTCCTCTCCCCTCCCTCCCTCCCCTCCATCCCCTCAAAGGCTACGCTCACGAATAAAGTGCAGGGCGCTGCGTCGAAAAAGTGACAGGAATCATCAACAATATTTTTGGAGCTCTCTTCCTCTCTCCCCCTTTTCCTGGTCCCCAGTGAAATTCGAATGCTGCTATGGCACTGCACAGCATATGGGATCCCTTCTCTTCTTCTCTCTCGCTCTCTCCTCCCTCTCCCTCCTCCCTCCTCCTCTTCCTCCTCCCATCCTCCTTCCTCCCCCTCCCCCTCCCCCTTCTCCTCCTCCTCGTCCTCTCCCCCTTGGGACCTCCGTGGGATCCAAAAGGCCCCAATGATTATACGAGACCGATAAGGGCGGCCTTGATTCCTGGTCCTTTGTTGGCTTCGAAAAAGGCACGAAAAGCCTCATGACAAAGATTGGTCCGCCTGGAGTAATATGGCAAACCTCGTCATAATTTAGAGGAGCTCGTGATAAATTTAATTTGGCTGGTAGTAATTTAGAAGGGCTCGTGATAATTTTGAGGCGTTCGTAGTAATTATCATGGCCTCATAGTAATCTTCATAGTAATTGAGCGGCCTTCTTTAATATGCCCCGTTGATTGCATCGGGACGATTCCATTACGAGGCAATGATAAGTCGGGCTTCTCGCTCTCTCCTCCTCGTCCTCGTTCCCTTCTCTCCCCTTCCTCCCTTGGAGTCGTTTGAGGAAGAAGGCTAGGCGAAGTTCTAATAAAGAAGAACACCCCAGAAAGAATGATGCAAAGTGATTTCCGGAATCGGTCACATGGTCGGGATATTCCAAAAAAATTAAAGATGTATCCTTATGACGTCATATGAACTAACCAGGTTTGTGGTCATGGTCGGAAAGAGGAAGACCAGAGCATAAAGGACAGAATTTGTTCCCGAAAAAGGATCCTCGAAATACTTGAACCATGACCAGGAAAACACAAAATCCCCCCAGCACGAAACTCAATCTCTTTGTGCTATTCCCAGAGCGAGGATTTTTCCGTGTACCCCTGGACTAACCCCATGCGAAGGAGAACTATGAGCAGGAGAGAAATAAAAAATAATAATAAAATAAATCAAAAAATAAATAATACGACTCACCCGCGTCAAGCAGGCGTGCTCGGGCTGCAGCCGCTCCTCGACGTCGATGGAGAGCTGGAAAGAGGAATTATTAATCGATGATCTTTGATCTACCCTGACTTTATCCACCAAGTTTCCTTATCCCATTTTTTATTACATTTTATCCTATTTTTAAATTCACGGAAATATCTTTAGATTTTTGACCCTGATCTTTCATCTTTATTCTACCTCCTCCAGTGTATCATAGACGACAGCGGGACTCGATGTCATCCGACCCAGTCCGAGTTCAACGAAGAGCCGCGTGTGCTCCCAAAGGAGGTCCTCCATGCGAGAAGGACCGTGATCTACTGGCAAAGTTCCAAGAAATTCCATTAAAGCGTTCCGGACGACTATCTATTTCAAAAAGCGAGGACATAAACAGCACAGAAATTGATGAAATCAGGCAGGAAATTCAGAGCCAGAATTGCAAACGCTCTAATAGAGCGCTCGGCCACGCAGCAAGATAGTTTAGACTGGAGGCAGAACAAGCAATGTGAAGCATGTGATGGGGGGGCTTCGACGAATCGATGAGTTGCGAAAACATTGATGGACCAAGCGTATGTGGAGCAAAGGATAGGTCAATGTTTAGATCACCGTTGTAGAGATCCAGCTTATTGCAAACTTGACACCTCATCCAATCGAAGAGATAAACTGCATTGTTGAATGGACAGAGCAAAACTGGGCAAAAGAAAAGAAAATTAACAAGGCAAGAGACAACGTGAAGCAAGAGACGCAGGCTGCAATCAACACCTGCGTCTCTCTTTTTATGTTAGCTTCGTCAATTTCAGTTTCTTTAGCAGGGGGGGGGGGATTATTTTGTAAAAGGATAAAAACATCGACATTGTACAGACGAAGAATCAAAGCTCGACAGATTCTCTACAAACTGCCACGGGGTGTATTCGACATTTGGGACAGGGAGGAAAGAGGAAAAGCAGAGAAGAGATGAGCGGGAATCCATAAATCATGCGAGAGAGCGCATGAAAAGAAGAGACCGCGACGACGAGAGACAATAATAACAGGGCGTAGGCGGCCCGCCGGAGGAACACCCCTTTAAGTTGTATCTACAGATGCAGATAGAAAGGTTACGAGACACCCCTCTTTAAGCTGCATCTACGGATCAGACAGAATTGTTCCGAGACGCTCCAGTAGATAGAAAATGGTTCGAAAAGGCTCCTTTAAGCAACATCTACAACTGCAGATAGAAAGATGTAGATACAAGAAGCCATCCTTTAAGCTGCATCTGCACCTTCAGATAGGAGGATGATTTTGGACCAGGGAGAGGAGAAAGAGTCTCTCCCCGTCTGGCGGCTTCCAAAGAGAGCCGAACAATGCACACCGGCGGCTGGGCAGCAAAAACATTTCCTGCCCACTTCAAGCGCTCTTCTTTTTCGATCTCCAGCTGTAGATATAGAACTTAAAGGTGTCTATCTGAAAGTGTAGACAAAACTTAAAATACCCTCGTGAGCGTGACATGAAATCTTCTTCTGAACATCAGAGAAAAGTAGAGGACAAATGGAACATCTGAAGCTGCAGATAGAACTTAAAGGGGGGTGTCTATCTGACGGTGTAGACAAAACTTAAAGGAGCCTCGTGAGCGTGACATGAAAGCTTATTCTGGATGTTGGAACGGGGGGTGCGGATAAAGCGGAACATCTAAAGCTGCAGATAGAACTTAAAGGAGTTCTATCTGAAAGTGCAGACAAAACTTAAAGGAGGTCTATCTGAAGGTGTAGACAAAACTTAAAGGAGGTCTATCTGAAGGTGTAGACAAAAAAACTTAAAGGAGGTCTATCTGAAAGTGTAGACAAAACTTAAAGGAGGTCTATCTGAAGGTGTAGACACAACTTAAAGGAGGTCTATCTGAAGGTGTAGACAAAACTTAAAGGAGCCTCGTGCGCGCGACGCGGAAGCTCGCGAGAAGAAGAAGACCAGAGAAGATATTGGGACGGAGGGGAGTGTGAGTCTCTAGAGACTCTAGAGAATCAGGGGCCGCCCGTTTTTGACGCGAGGCCTCCCTCCAAACGAGAGTGCGAAGAGGAGACGAGAGGATTTAGGCAGGACCTTGGCGGACTTCAATATTTAGCCATGAAGGGAAGCATATTGATAGGGGCTAGGAAGAAGCCTCCTCCTCATCCTCCTCTCGGAGCTAGGTCCATGCTCCACTATGCATCGAGCTTCCCTGGGTTCCAGGTACTATCCCCCTCCAATATTCACTGTTTTCCAGACTAGAGAGCACAGAGAAAAGGAGGCCCAGAGGGTTACAGACATCCCCGCGAACTTTTTACTGCGCTATAAAAGGACCTCATGAGGGTTGATTAGGCTCTGGAAACTTCTTACTGCTCTTCTATATTGGCCCAGAACGTAGATCTCATCGAGCTTATTTTACCGCTAGAGATAATGCTCGTGGCAAAAATACTACTAATGATAATTCCCCACCCTCAGCCCTATTATTGTTACTACTGATAATCTTATAGTAATTGTTCAGTCCGCCTCAAAATAATGCCAATAGTAAACAAAACTTTCGAGGTAGATAAATACCCTGTACCTTCCTCCCCGTTTTTGTTGCTCATAGTAATTCTCAAGGTATCCTTTTCCCTATGGTAATTCTTATAGTAATTCTCCAGGAACCCACCTCGTTCCTCCCTCCGAGATTCCGAATCCCTTCGATGGCATTGGCGAATCGCTTCTTCGCCCGCTCCATCGTTCGACGAGCTGGAAAGAGTTCAAAGATCAGGTAATTGTCACTAGTGATAAATCTCTTGATTAAATTAATTATCATGAACTCTAGTGATAATATTATTTACTACAAGCTCCCACTAATGTTATTTAGTAAAAAATTACCTGAGAGCCATGCTCCAAACCAACACAGCATTTCTGGACCAGTTCAATAGGGCATTTCCAGACAGTGTCTATCCCCCGAAATCGATCGACAGTTCTCATCGATCCATCCTATTAAGGCAGTTCCAAAGTGTCTACCTCGCCTGATCACACAGAACTCTCCACTCTCTCTATTATTCGCCAACCAAGCTCGCATATATTCGCGTTCCGTCCATCTTGCTGTCTCTCAACTGAAAACTGGGTTTCTTCTGTCAGGTTAGATACTATGGCGTAATTTTTTGCGTCTAAATGTGAAAATAAAACGAATTAGGTTCTCCGATAATAGCAATACTCTACCTGAAGACAATCGAAAATAGCAGTGATCTACCTTTCGACAGTCGATAATAGCCAATGATCTATCTATTGTCCGGTATTAAAGTGATGTGGAGGCAACGCGCGAACAACCTAGCGCTAACAAGGTGCGAAGGTGCGAAATGGAGGGCAGAAGATAGATCACTTCGCTGCTTAGCGTTAGGTAGTTCGCGAGTCGCCTCCACATCACTATAATGCCAGACAATACCTGAAGACCTCGCCCAGGATACGCGGGAGAGTCCCCCCGGTGCGGGGGAGGACGGCGGCGATTCGTATCCTCCCGGTGAAGAGGGCGATGCTGAAAATATTATCATGAGCGAATAGTATTTATTGGCATCGTGCCAAGAGGGTCACAGGACCCTCTTGGCACGATGCCAAGAAGTTCCAGTCACTTAATTAATTAATTACCCTCATATTCGCTGCTCCTCAGACACGGAAAGCAGCGTCCACAGCACTTCAGCCATTTCATAGTGGCTTTTAGCAGTTCAGTTCATAGAAATTGGGGGGTTGACTTTGAGCGGAAAAAAGGGATCGATTTCCAGTATAGGAGAACACCGTGTGGAAAGGGTGATTCCCCATTTTCCCCTTCCTCCCTCTCTCTCTCTCGCTCTTTCGAAACAGTGAATCACTTGGGAGGGGAAGAGGGCTCCACAATGAAAGAGCCCGAACAATTACGGGCTGTCCCTATACTCGCCGGGGTTTACGCGATGACGGGCTGTCCCCCCGCCCGTCATCGTCGACCAACGCCGCCGCGCTGGCGGCGTTG
>JACMIG010000211.1:0-39569 GCA_014805385.1 Levipalatum texanum
CACCTCCTCTCCCTCCTTCCCCCTTGCACGTCACTGGTCAACTCACACCCATTCGCCCCTATCTCTGCCTTGATAAGGAGTGCAAATATGCGAATGTTCCAAAATGAAAGCATTTTCAAAAAGATTCTGAGTTTAACAAACCCTTCCCCAAAGAAATAGTTTTATCAGGTTGGATTAGTTTCGCTTTCCGTTCCTGACCATGCCATAGTGGGTGCTAATTGGTCCGAGCACGGAATGCATGGGTACATCGGGACGGTCAGTCGAGCAGCTCACGATAAGGTATGTGATTGGTGCTGTATTTTCGCATGTTTTACGTGTGTTTCTTCTCCCCGGCCGCACCTATAATGAGACTGACTCTCTCGCGGGAAACTCGAATCGCCTAGTGGCCAATCTGGTAGTGGTTCGGCTTGGAATTTGCGACGTCGGGAGTTTCATCCCTGCCTATGCACAGCTTTTGCACTTTTTTATCAATAATTGGTCGAGCTTTGGATTGGATTGGAGGACCCGAAGAGGAGAGAAGAAGACGATCCAAGTAACGCAGTCGGTTTCGACGACTACCCACACCTCACTGTGATGACGTATCACTTCTATGACGGGAGGCTAGGGAACAAGCTCATCGTGCAGATTCAGGAATTCGGCAGAAGGAGCATTACAAGGCTAGGAACTTGGGAGTTGTGACTTGCCGGAAGCACATTATGACGAAGGCCTCCATGTTGACCTTCTTCCGAACCCGCGTGGTGCTTGAGGTTTCCTCCTCCACGCACCTCATCGTGGATTCCTGCTCATCCTTCCGTGACCACAGCTCAAGTCCCTCGCCGACCCCGGAACCACCATCGGCATCATGAAAATTTCCGCTGGAGCCACCTCGAGGATTCTTCTAGGGCATCTACTTGAGGTTCACGGGCCATGTCCTCGCCACCGATCTGGAGTTCGCCATCCACAAGATGGACAAGATCCTCAAGACCATGTCCGCCATCTTCGGGGGCATCTGCAACTCCCTATTCAAGGATTTCCTCGTCTACGTGTCGCACAACGCAGGATACGAGGACTCCCGCCCTCTTCTTTTCTTCTTTCCATTGCAGTACTGTTTCGCCAAGGACGGTCCCTCACCCTGTGACCAACCGGGATGCAATGAATCGGTCAACTTCATCCGTTGCCCGACCTGCAAGCAGCACTTCTGCGTCTTGAACTTACTAGAGCCGACCCGAATGGAAATCCACTGGTGTTAATCACCACCCAGAATCCAATGGTCCTCTTTACGGCCACCAATCTATTCCAAGGGTCGAATAATTCGTGATAAAGATGTGCAAAAGTAATGGCCCAGGGGGAGGATCGAACTCCCAACCATGCATAATCAACGCCGGACCATTACCACGCCGACCCTGCGCTGGAAGATGCCAGTGAGAAAGTCCCTATAAATGAGCTGCAGCTGACGGAAGCAAACACGCGCAAAAACTGGCAGAATTTGACCTCTTATATGTATCTCGCAAAAATAGTCAGCAGCACCACCTACATACCATTTCGTGATCTACTCGACCCGTTGTAACCGTGTACTGCATGCCCGGATCAATGAACTTCAACTGTGACTGCTCCCTTGTCAGGCTTATCGGCGCAGTCAATGCAATGCTCGTATCCGAGCTTCAGTTTCTTTCTACTATCACTCTATCGTTCAGCTAGAGAACGCCCCATCCAAGTGCCCATGAACCCATTTCATTTCTGCCAACGTGGTTGCTTACTATATTCACATGTGGCGCTCCACGATGGCATGCCGACACAACGGAAACGCATGGAAAGATAGTCTGAGTTGTTCGGCCTCATTTGTGGAAAGACGTCGAAAATTACAATGGCATGAGTCGTGAACTGCACGCAGAAGCGTAATATAGATATGCTGCATAGTTTTAAATACAGTAGAATTTTTGCCAGAGATGACTATGGAGAAAGTCCGTCTGCGGTTCTGTGCCCTGGAAGAAGCGTTCTATGAACACAATAGCTTTCAAAGCCTGTTTATTCCAAAACTTGTGGGAAACCATCTTCAACGTTCAATTCATACTTAAAGTAATGATAACACACGTAATTAAATGGTGATGGCAAGAACATATTTCATCACTCACCACTTCGTAGCTTGTAAACAAAAAGTAATGGGTGGTGCGAATTGTAGCCGGGGAGGTCTCGGGTAAATGCGTCTTAAACGCTGTGTAGCTAATTTGCCCCATGCGTGACGAGACCTACTAGTACGAGAAGTCATAGCAAATGATATCAATGAAAGTTTTACGTTCCGCTCTGTTACTAAAAAGGGCATCCTTTCCGATGCATCAGGAGGCGTCGAACGTTTGCAATTAGTCATCACTACACGATCCGCATTAGCAAAGGGATGTGTGTACACAAACGTCATAACAACGGGCAGCGTCACTTACCGGGAGGAAGATGCAGAGAATGATCATTATGATCATCTCGACGTCCAGGGAGCTGAGTGTCTCCCTCTGTGCCGTTGTGGTCGTCGTGGTCGCCGTCGTAACAATCACGGGCACGGATCCCTTGTTCTGGCCAGCGGGCGGTGGCTGGGGAGGGAGGACTGGGTAGTTGCCTGCCTCCGGATAAGGGGGAGGAGGGGGCATCCCGTGTACAGGCTCCATTCTCTGCAAAAGAACTAGAGAACTCAAGAAGCCAAACACAGGGGGAAATGATCGAATCGATGGCAGCTGACACGTCGACATCACAAGGGAGAGAGAGGAAGGAACGCCGTACAGCGCCCCCTCTTCCCTTTCCCCCTTCCCCTCTCGACGTCTCCCCTCCCCTGTGCTGACTAAGCACCCTGTCCCATCGACATAACAGACAAAACGGGATTGGAATTGCGTGGCCATCGCTCTTCAAATTTTCGCTCTCTATATTGATAGATTTCTCAACGCAGGTGGTCATGTTCGAGAGCGAAAGTGACGTTGGTGATAATGATTGCAAGAACACGATGTGCAGAACTGTATACTTTCCGTATCATAAGTTATCTTGACAACGCTAGAAACCGCAAACATTGGGCAGCGAGCCACACAAGTATTCTCGATTCGATTGGGCAGAGCGGGGAGCTGCAGTGGCCTGTTTCTAAACAAATAACAAGAATTCTTGATTATCCTGCTGAGGGAGTAGGTGATTGCGAAGTAGTTCAACATGACGTTTTGGTATTTGCTTAAAAAACTCAAAAACTTGGAATAGCGCAATAACAAAATGTGCGTTCGGGTGTTAGTCGATGGGAAGAGTTTGGAGTCATGCGACTCGGGGTGGGCTGGGGAGCCCAGGTTGGAACCGAATTTCACAGTCAATTGATGAGCCAGAGAGAGAGAGAGAGAGACCACGTCCGGACCACGCATTCTCGTGGACTTTCTCATCGTTGATATACCCGAAAAACGCTGTTCGGTACAATCGCGCCGGGTTGGCAAGCATTGCACAAATATAGCACGCGCGCCCCCCTATCAGTATAGCTTCTCTCAAATAAAAAATGTGTGCTTTTGCTGATTGCGCGACACCGTTTTGGATGATGATGGATCCTGAAGGTTCGCACTAGATAAAAAGCTACCGTCTTCATTCCCATGTTTCATGAATATTGTCTACCCTCTCGAGAATAATAAGATTGTCAATGGAGGAACATCTTGGACAACGAGTCCCGTTTTTGTAACACGATTTTATGAATTTATTTCATTCAAATGAGTTTACTTTCAGAACGCACAAACAACTGTAAACTAGAAAAGTAGTTTAAAATTTTATCAAGCAACATAACGCGCATGAACTCCACAATTGATGTCTATGTGAGATATCTTGGATTCTTAGGCGACGCAGACAAACTGCCCAATCTCCAGTCTTTTACAAGACACATCTGGATTGAGTTCGTAGAATTGGTCCTCCGATAAACCATTCTTCATCATTATCGAGTTACAGGACTCGGCGATGAAAGCAAACGATTCAGGGCTCACGTGAATGAGCTTCGAGCATGCCTTAATCTTTCTGAGTGGATATGACTCCTGCAGAAGGTTAATGGTTGATTGCGTGAAGATGGGTGTGGAGATCCCGCCGCTGTCGGCAGGAGCCATTATACTGTAAGTATAATTCATCATATTGAATATTAATTCATGCCTATTATCTTCCGTGTCATGATTCAAACCCAATACATGTCCGAGCTCGTGCACCATCACGTGGTACAATCTATCATCTGAATGGTACAATCATGGTATCTCTCCTAGGATCACAAAAAACTGACTATTCGTCCAGTTGTGGTGTTGAGTATTCACGTGAAATATGCCTGACGGGGAGGGGCTTGCATGCGCTAATTGTGTAGATTCCCACGGTGACGCACATTTCAATTGATTGTGTTCGCTATCGTTCTGTAATTTCATTTCATTTCTAATGTAGTCGCGCTCACTACAAAATCTAATAGGACATCTGCCAGAAATCGTATGTTTGTTTGCTGGAAGACCAATCCCGGGGTGTACTGACCCCACGCACTGCAGATGAAGTTATGCATTGATTATTTTAAATTTCTCTCACCTGAATGCCATGCGCATATTATTCTCTACTGTTGAATAAGGCACATTTCCTGGCACTTTTCCAATACTGCAAAGCCGAATGGACATTAGCAAATCTCCAGCCTGACTGGTATGTGAGTAGTCTGTGCTTCCATCAAGACATCAACGAAGGTTTCTGTGTGGAATCGGACTGATGATTGATATCAGCCAACTGAAAAAACAGGAACACGACATGGTAAACCGTGCTATTTCGCCAGCCGTAAACTGCAATTCCAAACTCAAAGTTGCATTGCACTTGAGTTTGTGTCTGGAACGTTCTAGTTCTAAATGTAGCTATTATATAACAAATGCATAAAACATTTGACTTTCTGACTAATATTCGAATGACAATTGTACAAAACACTATGACTCTCTGAAATACCTGGAAATTTGCTAGCGAACCGCTTAGCACAACCGCGTCTTCAGTATCATTTTTAAGATCAGCTTGATGTTCGATGGAAGATTTCTGAAATCTTACAATTAGATTTTGTTTATTAATACTAATTAACCATTCTTTTACCTCAAGGGAATGCGAATTCGATGAGACGATCACTGGAACTGGAAGACTTTGACCACAGTAGATATAAATGAAAAACCACGGAGCTCCAACGATTCCAAGCATGACTGTGTTTCATGTACAGCTCCGAATGGGTTTTATACAGAACAATTTCATTCATCCAACATCTGCCTTTGAGAGGAATTTTCAAGCGCTGAAACAGATGAGTAACAAAGCGATTTTAATTGAACATCCCCCTAAATATTGCACTTCTGAATCATATTGCAATTTCACATTCTGAAGCCGTGGAATCTTGATAAGAAATTACATGTTGTTGCGTTTCCGCCAGTGTGCTGTTCTTCCACTCCAGGAATTAAAACGTTTTGTCTAATGTCTGCATGAATTTCAAATCATAATGAATTTCCGAAGGATGGCCTTCCCTGCCATCAATAGTCGACTTTCCAATAACTTTTGACTTTCCTATAACCAATAACTTTGGCATTGTTCTTTCCGACGGAATTTCAAAAAGAGGTAGACGTGAATATGCGAAGAGATTCTATTCGACTTCAACTTTCCTGAATATAAGAGAGGGCCATAAAAAAAATAAACGCCACTGACGAAATATTGTGCAATACGAGAGACGCAGAGTGCCCCCATTTCTCTGCGTCTCTAGTATGGCACAATATTTCAAAATTTTTGTTTATTTTTTATGGCAGCCTCTTATATGATAAGGCTAGGCAGTGTTAAAACATCCCCAATCTGCAAACGCTTAGGGTTGTTGAAACAACTCAATTTCGAAGACATTGTTCATTATTTTTTTAAAAATTGCTTAACCCCAGCGTTGTTTGAAATGCATTTATTCAATGCTATTGATGCGAACACGTTGAACACAAACATTATAATATATGCTTTCGAATAGAGTTTAAACCGGGAGCGGGAGATATTTAGTCAGTGGGAGTGGCGTAGTCCCTGCACTCCCATTCGGCTCGGAAGCCTTCTCCGTCGTTCTCCTCTACCGAGTCAGACCTGAATATTTGACGTTCCTCAATTCATCCTATCAATAATTACGATAGCACATTCGTAAAAACAGACTTGAAGGTAAGAGTGAACTCCGAAGTTCCCGGCTCGACGTCAATGGGCTTGTTGAGGATTATCTGAAAGGAAGAATCATATGCTATTTGTACTTCATATCAGTGCTCACTTCCTCTGCGCACGGGTCCACCTTCACCTCCGTTTTCTCGTCCTTTTGCTTGTAGGCGATTTCGATGTACTCCTCTGAATATGTCTTTCACTTTCTGTATATTCATGATTCCAACCAGTTCCGCATTTTCCATCCTTCAACTTCTTGTTGAAGTCGATGTTGGTGAATCTGATGACACACGAATGCGCCCCGGGAGGGTTGATAGAGAATCTGAACGTGTGACAGTTGACTGCCAGCGAAGGAAGGGCCTGCTCACATCTGGGTGCTCGACTTCCTGTATCCCTTGGGATATCCGATATTGGCGATCGCCCCCTCCGTCTCCTTGTTCTCTCCCATAACGAAGACATCTTCTGAAAACATACCTCTAACATTCCTGAGATAACTACTCCACTCACCACCAATCGTGGTAACAGTGAAATAGGAAGCATCGTAACCCTCCTGGGTTACAGAGAAATCGCTTACGAATGTGAGGCGCATCTCGGGCTTCCTGCAAGAGACTTTGAGTGGAGCATAACAAATTTTCCCACTTTGAGTAGATAGTATCCGGCAAGGTTACTCCACAGATTCTGGTGGTATTGTTGTTGTCCGGGATGAAGACGTCGAGGTAGTCAAATGTGCAAGCCCGGCTAACTATTCGATCGTCCTCATCGCGGATGTCTTGCATTCTCTCGAGATCGAAGGTTCTGTCAAGGAAAAGAGTTGAAGGGAGGAGTAAGACTGTGCACTTGAAGACGATGAAGAGTCCTTGTCCAGCGGGAGCTGTGAAGTTTGTGGTGCAGGTCGTATTTTCGAGGTAGGGATAGGGGAAGTTGGGGGAGGTGATGCGGCCAGCGGGGATCACGGCGCCCTCGATCGTACGATTGCAGCCTGAGAGATTCACCCGATTTTACCTAGGTAAATATGCCGCATCTATGGCCCCCACCGCAAGAGCGTACATCTGTTCTTAATTGTCTCATAATCAGTTCGAGATAAGAAGTCGTTGTGCGGCTCATTTTTAATAGTGGCGAAAGAGGAAATTTCGTCATCTATCGCTCCCCCGCACGAGAGGATATGTGAATCGTCCAATAGTTGGACTCACTGTCAAGGAGGTAGTATTCGAAGCCGAATCCGGTTTCGTCGTTTCCGATTTCTATCGCGGTCGTAATCTGTAGGGTATCTTTCCACGCGGGGGCGGGAGGAAGATTCACCTGGACAGTCATGGAGCGAGAGATGAAGGGTGCGATTCCACCCTCGTGCATTCCGCACTCCCTCACTGTCCTCTTCTCCGACTCCTTCAGAGCGCACGCCGGGTGGTTGCAGTTCTGGAATGGAATATCTAAATTGTAGTCCTCAGCTTTGTGGAATCATTTTCTCGCAAGCCAACCTTGAGAGACCCGACGTCCTTGATCTCGATGAAGTCCTTGTCGCACGCTTCGTCTTCGCTGGGGATATTGATCTTGCTGAATGGGTCAGTCTTGTTGATGCTCACAATGCTCGGCTCACAAGAAGCGAACAAGGATGGGAGCTTGCTGGAGCGCTCGAATTGTGTAACGACAGCGCTGGTGAGTTTGGCTGTCGCGGCCGGCTGAAGAATGAGGATTAAAATACGTTCATATAAATATAGGGTGTCATACATGATATCGTGTCTACTATAGTTATCATCTTCTTCGGTGTCGCCGTGAACCATCCTCCGCAGTCGGCTGAAAAGGTCCTTAAGATTGGAGAGGGAGCAGTGATTGCCTGCGACGGAGCGATACTCAATCTCGAATCCCTTGTCCACGTCGCTGTGGTCTGTGTCGAAGGTTAATTGGGCGACTCTGAAGGATTCTGTGATCCATGTTCCAATGATGAAGACTACCTGTTGGACGAGTGGAAGATCATCGGCAGTTCTTGGTCGTCACTCTCGCACAGATCGGAGACGAGCACTGGGGCGAACCCACGGTACCCATCGTAAATCTTCAAAGAACAAACTAAGTGGTCGAAAGAAATGGACAGTACCGCCAGGGAGTCGATGCACCTCTTCCCACGCGCTTGATAGAAGGGCTTCTCTGTCTTCAACGACTTCACTCGCATCTCCAATGCGAAGTTCTGTGCTCCCTGTAACATAATGAATAAAGATTCGAAGAGCAGGTTGATTAGTGAGGCAGCAAAATATTGGCTTACCTTGATGGTCCAGATGCAGTTGAGGTCATTCAAGTACATGCCGGTTTTATCTCGTGGCGGTACGATGATTGCCCAGTCACCCTGAAATGGCTTCCTCTTTTGCCTACAGTGCCATCGCATACGGTCGCATTCAGGCTTCCTCCACAACCAGCTGCCGGGCCTGGAATTCGCTGATGTTGACGTTATTATGACGAGTAATTATACCAAGCGTGGCAGTGATGAAGATCTTGAATCCCTTGAGGGGTTCGTCGTAGTCAGTAGTGAAGCGAATGAACATGGAGGATGAGAATACCATCTGGCGAGAGGAGGGCGCCCTGTAGAGGAGAGATGGGCTTTTTAAGCGGATGTACAACTAACTCCTTTCCGCAATACTTGGCGATGCTCGTTGTGTTGGACATCTCCGTGCCACTGTGCAATGATTACGATCAAGATAGAGACTTTGGGAATACCTGAACACTTCGAGGTTGTCGTGGACACAGCCGTCCGAGTCCTCGATTTCGAACTCCTCGTATCTAAAGAAATATAAACTAAGAAATGCGTGATTGCAACTTGATGGAGAATATGCGATCGGGATCGGTGGTAATGTTCCAGACGCAGTCGAGGTTGGAGTGGTATCCCTTCGGGAAACCAGGAGAGATGACCCATTTAGAGTATGCTTTGTTCTCCGACGTCATCCTTACGGCGCCGCCGCATTCTAAAAACACCACTAAAATAAACAGATGAAATGGAAACAAACGATCGAGGGAATAGGAAATCTTGAAGCCTCTTGCTATTTTGTTCTGCGCTCGTCCGAACACAGTACGATTGATGACCATCTTGATTCCGATTGGGCCCTGTAACATGCAAACGCTATTTTCGATTTCCGGACATTTTAAATGACATATGCCGCAGGAGACGAATTCGCTAACCATTGGAAACGCTGCCTGGGCGAGTTAGTGATTTAGAAATCATTCAGTTTTCTTCTATACCCTACGTTACAGAAGTTTGAAAGTTCGGCATTAGTATATGCCAGAACACGACTGGAAAACATGAAAATGAAACCTTGAATGCGAGCACTTCTGGAACAGCGTCTCCTTCGTTTCCGCAATGAGTCCACAGTGATCGCTTACTGAAAGTAATATGGGCAAATGATCGAATCGGGAAGATAAATCGTACTTCTCAACGTCCCAAATCTCGACGTAATCCGAACTGCATGGCTTCCGAGAGTAGAAAACTGCAACTAATTACTCGTATGCGGTTTTATTGAAAAAAATTATCCCATGAAAATACCATATGTAAATAGGTACATTTGAATCTAGCATGAAAATCAAATACCTTGGGACTTGCTCAGTTGCATGTCCTGAAGTTTCAGGGTAATGTACTGGTCCTGATCTTGGCCAATGCGAGGACTGATGAGGTAGTTGCAGACCTATAAGGAGACGATTTTTGACTCGAACACAAGCGTTCCTAATGGTTAGTAACTCCAACCGCTTCAAAAAGATCGTCTAGTGAATGACAATTCTAAGTTTCTTTTACCCACAAAGCTATTACAAGTCTTTTTGATGCCCTGGAAATAGTATACTTCATTACCATGTTTTTGTTGGGGTAGAAAGAGGGGTAGTTGGGAGAAGTAATGACGCCGTGAGATAGAGTGAAGATGGTTCCACATTCTGCAATGGGATTTGAAAGATCGAGCAAGAGGATAAATTGGAATACCAGCACTCCAAGTCAGATTGAATCCGCGGCCGTCGTGGCCGTCGTTGTCTGATGTGAAGTTCAGGCGGATTCTGAAGAGCACGCATACATTGTTGAAATACGATAACAACGTGTCAAAGAACACTGCAATATTGATTTTCGGATGAAAACATTTTAGGCGGCGGTAGCACACCCGTTGAGACTGTTTGAGGACAATCCTTTGATCACATCACACTTGAACTAAATTGTCTATGTACCTGTTGGACTGCGATTCAAAGTCGAGTGCTGGCACGGCGTGATCGCAGTAAGGAGAGTGGAACTGGAAAGATACAAAGGGTCACGTATGCAGAGAGGGAATCAAGCCTCTTCCTCGTTGTAGAAGAAGTAGTACAGTCCATTGGGTGCCCAGTCGCGGGAGGAGTGGTCTTCCGAGATCTCGAAGGAGGAGCATTAAATTGCGATATTAAAGTGAGAACGAACGACAAGTCTATCAGAGCAGTTGTTGTCGCGTGCGATGTCGAGGGAGTCGAAATGGACTCGGATGTGGTATCCACTGGGGACACCGATGTCCCAGATGCATTCCTCGTCCTCTCCGTAGAAGGCGTTCTCGTACGGGTGCACTGGGTGATGGATGCGACCAGTGAGGGAAGTTGATGAGAAGCCGCAGCCTAGAATTACGGATCAACTGCTCGATTACTGTTTTACACAAGTTTTATTCAGTACTTCGTGTAAATCCCCTTGTGGCCAAGTAAAAGAAAGAGTAGTATTTCTCTAGTGAAGGCGTGGGAACGACATGTCTATTCACTTTTAATGCGTTTACGATAAGAGCGACAAACCTGAGCTGCCGACGAACTCGTAGTCCATCTGCCATCCAGTCAGTTCGTTCGTGGCATCCGACCTCCATGTCAGCACGTAAACGCGCGACTCCGACTTCGGGTGCTTCTGAATTGATCCGTGAACTCTCTTTGAGCGTGTAGCTTCCCCACCATGTATCGCGACTTGGAGGGCGAAATCGAAGCCAGTTGGTGCTGTCCAGTAGTGGCGCTTTGGCAGTAACGGAATGCAACTTGGTTTGTTTCGCCTGCAAATTTGAAAAGATTCGTTGAGTTTGAAATAGTTGGAATCACGCAAATGAGAGAGATAGAAGTGTATTACCTTCACCGAGAATGAGCTCATCCTTTGTGCATCCCGGCGAGTACTCGATCTCCATCGATACAATGTCCAGCTGAAAATATCGGTTAGACTATGAACAAGTTCTAGCGGAACTCGCCTCCACTCGCATTCCTTCCGGTGCTCGGATGACCCAAACACAGAACTGATTGGGGAGGTACTTTCCATTCTCAGATGGAGGAGTGATGCTGCCTCCGGGACCGCCGTCGATCGTCCCTCCACAGTCTGAAATTCATGTCATTTGATATGCATTTAAAATTTAACTAAATTTGTAATTAATGTTAATCAGGATTGATATTATGGGATTATTACCGAAGAATTGGATGTTGAGGTCGAATGAAAGATAGGCTGCGGACTTGGAGTAGAGTTTGAGGGAGACGACGCTGATGTCGAGGGTGGGAACTGCCGTGACTAAAGTCACCGGCTTCACTCTCGCCACTCCGCTCTCGTTGGATGTCAGAGTGATGAACGACGAGTTGCAGATTCGTTCCTTGACATCGACGACACGGTCAACCTCGTTGTTCTCATTGGATGCTGCAAGGGCTTTGCGTGAAACATTATAAGACATCGCGCGAGCATGGGATCTCTTCCCTGATACTCGAATCCAGGGTATACTTAGCAATAGCCTCTAGATCTCCACAACATTGCATACCCATGATCTCGACGTAGCTTCCGAAGCGAAGACACGTTGCATGCGTGTAAGAGAAGGCATTGTTATCCGTGTAGTTGGCAACGGAAATGAAAGTGGTCCCCGTTCGATTCGCTCGCTGAACCGTCATGTGGCAGAACACTGCAAGGCGAAGCGTTTATAGTCAGTGGTTAGAATCTAACTGTAGTCCATGTGTGCTCCGTCGATCCATTCAGTCGGGGGCCGAATACTCATTGAATGGTCCTGAAATCATGGCCTCATCTGAGTATTCGTGGAACATACCTTGACTCCATCGCGATCAGTAATCAACATCTGGCACGCGAGAGGCTCCGAAGCATCAGGATACGTGGGAGGAGCAGGAATCTATAAGGGCGATCTTGATTCTTGCTCATCTCTCCACTCACCTTCTGATAGGTGATTCTGAAGGGGCGATAGACGTCGTTGACATTGGCCTTCTCGTTGGTGCGCAGGTACTGCTCTGCCCCGTCATCCGAGTATCTGAGACGGAGTTAATAACCTTACCAACGAGGCTCTTTCTAACGAAATAGTAGCGACGTCGGTGTAGGAGACGCGCGTGGTGGCGTTCTCGCAGAACTGCCTGTACATGTACCCCGCGAAGTTGCTGTCCTCCCGAATCAGCGAATCGTAGAGCTGCGAAATCATTTTATAATGGAAAATAACGATGCAGCGGACGTCATTACGCCGTTCTCAAGAAAAAAGGCAGGAATTAAAGGAAGGGTTCGGGGATCTTCTGAGTCTCATACGCGACTATGTTCAGGTTGTAGAGCTTGAAAAATCCAATCGAATGGTGTATCTCACTAAGCATGTAGATATTTCTATGGTGAGATAGAGAGTTTAGAACGAAGGGCCTGACGCACAGGGACGGCGCGAAATTCAAATTTCGCACCTGCAATCATATTGGCAGCTTGCCAAATCCTCTGATCTCGTGCCCTGTGCACTATAACTTCTATCATTGTTATCTATCAGTGGTTTATTAAGCAATTTGTTCCGTTGGCAAGCTGCCAAATTTCGACACTG
Source organism: Levipalatum texanum (assembly GCA_014805385.1). Classification (NCBI taxonomy): domain Eukaryota; kingdom Metazoa; phylum Nematoda; class Chromadorea; order Rhabditida; family Diplogasteridae; genus Levipalatum; species Levipalatum texanum. Next base: position 12,918 of record JACMIG010000211.1, read on the forward strand.
AAGGTCTCCGAACCCCTCCTTTAAGTACACATCAACAATTTTCCCAAAGTGAGATCGTTGCCGAACCTTGACATCTCTGAAGCACCTCTGTTCGTTGGCGTCGTCATACCACGTTCCCAAGCTGTTGGGTTGGAAGAACTTCTGAAATGGACATCTCAACTCAAAAACATGGATGCTAGCAACCTCGTGGTAGACGTGGAACTGGAAGATGTATCTGAACCCGGAGCCAGCTCGGAAGTGCCAGTCGCACTCGACGTTGCGGATCAGCCTGAGTAAATCTTATGAGAACGGCCAACCTGGGATCTAAAAATATATCTCTAGGCTCTTCTAATCATGAGAACAGAAGAGCATTTTGCAATGCGAAGAGAATAAATTTGCACATAATTATTTTAAACTCTTTTTCGTTTCAGTCACTAACAATCTCGAACCTTTCTGGATATCCGGGAACTGTGAGATTTCCTGCCATGTTTGAGATGACTCCTCCACAGGCTGCAACGTTAACCAATGGCAGGTGATGCCGAATCAAACACTCACCAAACTTCGATGCACTCAGCCTCAATGAGAATCCGCATTTTATCCCAATGCAGATGTAGCGCTGAATAATATGGTTTTCTATGAGGAAAGAGTATTTGCATGCCTGTCCTCCGCTTGTGATATTGGAGACAAACTGAACGATGAGAGTCTCGCGCGACGACCTCATTAATCCCTGCCACTCTAAGCCGCGACCTGTTGAATGACTTGGTTTCCCCCATTCCCATTAGCCAACCCTGTCGCATTCCCGAACAGACGGGGTCCATTAGATACGGGCCTGCAATGCCATATGCATCAAGGATTCATAATCGCTCTCACCAGTTTCATTCTTGTCCCTGATGACGAGTCGTTCAGATGAGCAGTTCAGTGAGTATGCGAGGAGGACGTGTTCGAGTCTGCAGGCATACCATCAGTATCTTTACACAATACTTGGCGCATTTATTGCTCCCTCACATATCTCAGTTGATATTTCCCAAAAAGGGCAAACAGTAAACTGGTTTTCTCGAATTAGCGCTCAGTTCATATGAGTTCCCATATGTGAGGCATAGAAGTTATCGAAGATACTGACTGTGCCTCGACGAAGTGAGTTCGCGGTGCGCGCACAGTCCACGTGCAGTTCTGCTTGTCTGGATGCGCCTAAAGATGTTGAATGGAAGGGGTCGTATAGGTATTGTCTACGTGAGGGTAGTTGGAGCTCGTCAGCGTCGTGTTCTTGCCCATCTCCAGCATGATGAGACCGCCGCAACTCGCTGAAATCAGATAAGTACTGGTGTCATCGTGGCATTTAAAACGTCGAGGCACAGTAAGATCACCTATGTAATTATAGAAAATTGTGCTCGTCCAATTCCAATTTGTATATGAAAGGCGAAGTTTTTCATGGAACGCTCTTACCAATCTCGACGGTTGCATTGAATCCCTTGGAGGCTCCGGCTCCGTATCCACTGGCCTCGTCGGCACTCGTGACGATGGTGACGTGGAGGTAGTTGTCGGTGGAGTAGATGGTGGACGGAGGATGGTCACCGCAGTACCTGGGGACAACTTTTGAATCCAGAAGTCTTTTCATCTCACTTTCCAATGATGCTGTCGTGGATGCTCGATCCGTCGCGGACGACCACGTAACTGTCGTCGCAGCTGAAATAGTCATAACAGAAGGTAAAGATGTTTCAAATTATAATATTAAAAACTGGTTAAAAAACTTATTAATCCAGGTAAAGGAAAAGCGTGAACTTCTCGTTATCGGAGATGAGGTTGAAGTGTTCGTGGTCGAATGTGAGGGCGAGTCGATGACCAGAAGGGGCGCGGAATGTGTATCCACAAGAGACCGACGCCGGCACAGCTGCATTTCATGATAAATACTCATGACCGAGGCCATCCTCACTGTTCGGCCACCGCGGAGTAGTGAAGAGATACGACGGATTGGATTCGTCCACTTGGATGTGATCAGTGGAACACTCCTCTGTCACCTCCGTCACGTTCAAAGTAAACGTCTGCAATACGAAGTTTTCTAGAAAAGAGGCCTTGGGGTACCGGATTGGGGAAGTCCTTCGTTCCCATGAATGAAATTGCTACGCGTCCATGTGGCAGTTCGAAGTTGAGGGCGGACTAAAACGGGATTTTAATCAACTTCGATACCGATCCTCACATGTTCGTTCTCGTTCTGCGTTCCGCAGATCATGTGCTCCTGCCTCTGAAGGGCCATGCGGCTAGTCTTGTACTGGAATGAACATTGTGTACAGACAAAGATTGTTTAGTACCACGATGAGTCCTCTTCCTGTCTGTCCTGGACATGTCTCAATGTTGAGGTCGGTGATGTTGACGGAGAGGCGGCGATTACTCTCGAAGATCATCACCCAGTTGCAGGCTGAGGGTTCTTGAGTTGGGAAGGGGAAGGGGGTCTCACTTCCTCCATCTTCCATGGGCACTGAATTGCGGGGGAAGGAGAGGGAGACGGAGGCGGGGGCGCCGGTCCTCTTGATGAAGTCACGAGAGTTGCAGGCTGTAATGGGATTCGTGCTACTATTATGAGAGAAATAAAATGAGAGAATTCGCACCATGATTCGAAATTTTCCAATATTGAACGGTGAGTTCTGGTCGAATGGACCATTTTTTTAAATTTTAGAATAGCGAAACGCCAAGGTAATAAATTGTCATACTGAGCGAGTATTCGATGGTGAATCCGGCGCCTCCGCGATTGCGATCAGAAACGAAGAAGATGTTGACGAGCTGCATGTCGCCATCTTTGTTGAGCATCGAAATAAACCAACTGTCGGCATGAGGAACTCGAATGTCTGATTGGCGCTCTTTCTGCTGCAGAATCGCTCGGCCTCGTTGAGCTCCCTAGACGGGAGCAGTCAGGAGGGGCCCTTCCCTTCCTCCACTTACACCATGAACCTCGGTGTATTGTCGTAGTACCTCGCCCCTCCACGGGAAAGGCCGAGATAATCGAACTCGCACTTTGGAGACTGCAACGAAAAAGAGTAGGAGAGAGAGAGGGAATGAGACCTCTTCGACGTCCAGAGACAATAAACGAATTTTGACACCGTGGAACATTGGACGATGGATTGTCCAACGGCATCTCTGATTCGGCGCGTACTCTGAAGAAGATGCATTCGAAATGAGAAATGTGGGCCCTGACCAATATTCGGATCCGAACTGGGGAAGTGAAGCAGCTTCGGCTGCACAGAAGGCACGAGTATTTCACCGCACGAAAACTCTGAAATGATAGCTTGTAATTAATTTGCAGTTCAGAGCTTACGAGAGTCGCCGTCCTTCTCCGTTCCGTTTCCAGCCCGCTTCGGAACCGACTTCCACGTGAGTCTGCAGCAATTAATTGCATGCATTTAAATTAGGAGCGTCTTACCTGAATTTGGTCTGAATGGAGTCGTATCTGTCCTTCATCTCCAAGGTTACTTCCGATTCGCCTACGTAGAATTCTGTCAAAAGGAATTGAAGTCGGGCGAGCGAATGAACCTGGTGGTGGTGAATATCCGAAGAGATTGTAAAGACTATCGGGACTGTCCACATCTCCCGTCTTCTTCTATAAATATAATAGGTCATAGCAAGTTTGATGCATCGTGACTGACAATGAGGATTGAAGCTTCTTCAGGCGCTTCGATCCGGTCGACATGGAAGACAATTCCGTGGTCTGGTTTGCCCGAGATCTGAAAAATTGGATAGACATCTATAACATTGAATTTGCTTTACCTTCCAATAGACGGATTCTCCGCGTTGGGTGTAGGCAGGATTCTCGATGACATGGGAAGAAGTCCGACCTCCGGCGGCTAAAGTGGGTGTCCGTTTGATTCACATAAATAACTGTGAGTTCCAGTTCGGATGCCGAAGTTTCTCGAATGCTTTGACTAATTCAGATGGCATTTCTGTTTTACAGTAGTGTCCTTACTCTTCTTGTAGGTGAACTCCAGCTGGGGGCTGACGATCTCGGCCTCCTCTTCGTCTTCTTCCTCGTCGTCCCCGTCGCTCTCCGCCTTCACCTTCTTCGGGGGCACGAATCGCAGACGGATCCATAGCGATTGAGCCTCAAAAAGTGAATGCAATAACAGTAAGAATTGCATAGTTTTTTTCTAAATTCGAAACCAGGCCCTCATGAAAATGTGGGAATACCTCTGCTGTGAGTGGATCGTTGGCTGAATTCGTGCAGAACCGTCCGATCATTGGTCCTGTGCTGTTTCCCTCGCGAATCTGCAGCATTTGAATTCGGGGGGATATTTTTCTTCCTCACTTCGAGATACGAGGGATTGCAGTGCTCCGACGGGGGAAGAATCAGTTGGCTGGAAATTCGGATTTTTTGACATAGCTCAATAAACCAACGTGACTGTCATTGTAACATTGTTTCCTGGTGTATTTCCAATCGTCCATTCGCATTCGAAAGCCTCCTGGAACCACCAAGGTAAATACAAAAGAGCGATTGGTGTAAACCTTGTGACTCGGTGCTTGCACTCGTCCCAGCTTGTTCACCAGGTCTGCTCCGCAGGCTGTAAGGATAATTATTTTATTATCCAATAATGCGATACAATTGATGCTGGTGGAGTAGGCGATGCCGATGTTCTCCGTGAAAACAAAGTCGGGACCGCCGACGATCCGTATCTTGACCTACAATAACAATTGAATGTAGTCGGGCCTCCGATTACTTACGGAATTATCCGCTGTGTATGTGGATAGAGGATTATCATCACCGAATGTGTACTCGGCGAGCTGCAGATTCTTCCTGCAATATTTTAATAGAAACGCACTACCAGATAATTAAAGCTGATTCGTATCGACAACTCATACGCGAGAATGCCATCCACGAAGACGTCGACGTTTGAAGGGCCGTGGTGGTGGTTACGAGGGGAGAACGCCCTGCAATCATACCACATCATCCCGCTCAAACGGTCGCCTCACAAGGGATGTTGGTATTCCTGAAGTCGAAGAGACGAGAATTGAACGAAGACGCGCGAGCTTTCTGGCACTGAAAAATTGTTTTGTACTTTTCCTTTTTTTCGCTCCAATTACGCGAACAAGTCGTGGTACAGTAGATTTTCATGTGTGGGATTCACCACCGTGCTATCTACTAATTTCCGATATCCATTTCGCAATGATTTTCCAGGAATATGGAACTGTGAATACGGTAAACGTACAGCTGGGATCGGGGACGATCTCGAACTCGCAAACTTCTCCGCCGACCAAATGCTGCACTTTCAGCTGGCGTTCCTGAAGAGAACACACAGGCATTTATTATCGTCTGCTTGTTTACCTCAGCATCAGCGTATGCGATCCCTCCACATTCCGCCCGTGCCTCCACTTCGAATCCGAACTTCTTCCCCTCGTCACTCTCGCCACTCCTCTGGTCTCGGGCGAAATCGCTGCCGAAGAAAGTCACACGGGCCTAAAAGGTTTAGATAGCAGTACTTTTCACATTTCTTGCAGCGAATAGGACTATATTTTGATGTAGATCTCACAGTGTTGTTCTTGATGATGAAAGATTTGGGCTCCTTCAGCGAGCGACAGAAGCTCTTGGCCTGCGTGCGACCACGGACGAAAATGTCAGAACCGGAGACTTGGCTTAAAGACGAGTATTGTGGAAGAGTTCCACGGAGTAGCTACTCTAGGTTGGATTGGAAGATGAGAGCCCCGTTGTTGATTCTGTCTCCGTAGTGGCAGATGTCTGTTGCATTTGGATCGATGCCGATGGTCGGAGTCGTAGGATGGAACTCGTGCTCGTTCCCAACGATATAATTCAGAATAGTAAAGTTGATGCGGTGTCCGGGCGGTGCCTCGAAGCTCCACTCGCATTCTGTGGCTCTGTCGTAAATCTTAGGGTAGTTGGGAGAGTTGATGCGCATCGGCGTTCCACGGGTCACTCAACGTAGGAGTTTAAAAAAACTTCAGAAGGACACTCACGAATCATCTTCGTTCCACACTTCCCATCCTTCGGCCCGTCAACGAAATAGTATGAAGCTTGGAAGAAAGGAAGTGTTCGACTCTCAGGCAACAGGTTTTTGAGGATCTGCAGTCGTTACCAACCAGTCTGGCGTAATATCATACCCTGAGTTGAACGAAGATGGAATTGGAGCTGAGGTTGAACGAGCGACTTCCTTCTCCCTTGTATATCTTATTGGTTAGAGTCGTAAAGGGCACTCCCGAAGCATTCGAGGGACCGGCGTAGAACTGAATGGATTCGGCTTCAGCCAATGTTTCATTCTCACCGTGACCCCTCCTCCAGACTGCTTTATTTGTGTGTCTTCGGCGTTGAACTGTGAGATGTTGAAAACTATTCTCTTCCCGATGGGTGCGCGAATCGACCACCCACACTCGATCAGCGCGTTCTGTAGAAGGACAATCATTTGAGTGGGGGCTTGGAAGCTCACAGATGGGAGGGTATCCGAGAAGTCCTCCAGTTTCGTAGCGATGGCGCCGTTCTGGTTGAATTCGCCGCCGCATCCTTGAACAATTGTCATTTCCCTTTCGATCGCGCTCAATCCCACCGATTGTCCGCCAGTTGAGCCAGAAGTGGTTGTCCTTCTGGCCCATCGACGCGAATTGAATCGTCAGCCTATTTGCGATACTCTGAAAAGCAGGTGATTTTCCAGGCATCGTTTCAAAGATGAGCTCACATTGACTTCGATAAGTTTGCCGGTGAAACTGCAGAATCGATCGATAGTCGTGGTGACGTTGGATTGGCCACTCTTAGTTTGCAGCGAGGCGGAGGCCATTTCAGTGAGTGGGATCTAAACAGGGCACCTTCCCACAGGCATTTACATTCTCATACCAGTAGATAGTTGTCGTCGCACGACGTAGACCGAGAATTGTACGCGTAGCGATTCGCGATCTGAAATCGAGCTTGACCTGAATGCGGCACAAAATTGGACCTCGAATGTCCTGAAGACGAGCTGGATTCGGTTTCCGGGTGGAGCGATGATGGTCCACTTGCAGAATCTCTTCTCCAACGTAGAGGCTGGATATCCAGGAGATTGGAGGTCGCCCGTGAAATCCGTCAGCTCGATGTCCATGCATGCTGGAAATGATCAGCTCTATCTGGGATCCATAAATATAAAATACAGGTAGTGAACTGGGCAATGAATCCGTAGATGGGACGTGGGAGCGGGGCAGACTGCTTGTAGTGGATGGAGAGGACGTTGTCTGTGGAGATGACGGGGGCGTATTCTTGAACGAGACCGGGAATTAAATAATAGTTGAAGGTGCTCACCAGTTATTTTGTCGCAATATCGCCTCACGAGATTGTCGTCGCTGATCGTGGCAGAGTCGTAGATCTAAAATCACCCAGTATTTTAAAAATGACATTTACATACACTGAGGGCAGTTCGGAGGATGAGTCGTCCGCAGAATCCATTCTCACTGGCCATCATGAGATCGTCCAGGTGAGTGACGATCAGAGAGACGCGGTTGCCTGTATTTAGATGTGGATGAATTGTTATTGATTAGTTGACACCCTTGGAGACGGCAATTCGCCAGGTGCAGTCGAGGTTGCGGCCATCCTTGAGTGGGTATTGGGGAGCAGCGACTGAGCCTCGGATGCCCTCGATGTGGCCGCCACAGCCTTCAATATGATGCGATTGTTCTGCCAAGATGCATTCTACGAGTCTCAAAACATTCAATTTACCAAAATAATCCCACTTTTCGTATAGTGGAACGGCGAACCCATTGACAGTCTCAATATTGTACTCACCAGTTTCCTAGTAATTTTTAACCAAGTGCAAGTAAGTAAAGGTAAACCAGAAGCGATGGTCTCGTAGGAGATGTTGAAGTAAGCTCCTCGAATGACGTTCTCCCATGAGCTGAGGACCATGAGAACGCGGTTGGAATGCGAGCGGATCTGGCCCGTGAACGGGAAGTTGTTGCAGATCTGATTAGGATCGATAGAGGCGCAGTAAATTGAATGACGACCTCCGAATTGTGGAGGTCCGTGAACCCTGGGGACTGGAGGCTGATGCCGTTCCGTAGCTTGAGAGCGCCCTTGTTGCATGGGAGGGAGACGTTGTTGACGGTGAGGAGAATGCGGCTGTTGGAAGGGAGCTGAGGAGATGATCAGAGATAAATCATGGAAGGCCTCACCGCAATGTGGAACTCGCACTCGCTGTTGTGTGTCTCGGGAGTATCGAAGACGATGGTTCCTGAACGGGACAGTTGAGATGTTTGATTGGTGGCAGAGAAATCATTCGGTGAGATTAAACGTTCGATGTCCCCAATGTGCTAAAGAAAGTTAAGCGATGACTCCAAGCTCCATTTGTAGGAGCGAACCGTCGGATTTAGGTAAAAAATCAACGGAGTCTGTTAGGTCGAATGACAGCCTTATGTAACCGAATTCTGATTATTTCTCTCCTTACCAGAGGGATCAGTGAAGGAGCGATCGCACTCGGTCATCTCGTCGACCGTTTCGAAACTGCAAGCATTGTGGTTATCCCGGTCAAACAAGTATTATCCCACTTGGCCAGGAATCCGGTGCCGCTGACAGATTTGTCGGATGAAAAGACGACTGCGAGCGAGGATCCAGTGGACACGATGGGGGGAATCGGACCGTTGCCGCAGAACCTGATAACCATGATTCCCCAACTGAACTGATGGAGCCTCCCCACTTCCCCAGCAGTTTGCCCTTGGATCGTTCGGAGAAGTACTGGTCGTAGATCTCGACGTAGTCGTGTTCGCATTCCGTCGTACGGTAGGAGTGCTACAAGCGAAACATTGTCATGGTATACGGTTCTATAATACTTACCTCGAGGTCGATGAATTCAAATGTAATCTTGAGTCGCTTGTCTCCCGTCGTTCGGAGATCGTAGACACAGTGCATGTGGGGATAGTACTTCTCGGGGAAGTTCGGAGACTTCAGCTTTCCGCTGCGGTAGAACTCACCTCCGCACCCTGAAGTGGGAATGTTGATGGTGCAACAAAAGAATATCGGTGTGTCAACTCAAACATCTGGGCATATTCCATGAAGTTTTACAGGGAGATTAATAACTCGCATTCCTTACCAGTCTCGGTGGTGTTGTACTCAATGAGGAATCCCGTGTTGTCTTTGCTGCCGGAGGTGGAGTACGTTATGACGATAGGAGTGCCTTCAAAGTGTTTGCAGACTCTGACGGATGGATTCAAACCTCCCGAAACGGTGATCTTCTGCCCAGGCAGAAGGGGATTCCACGGACAGAAGAACTTCTTAGGCAGAGTGTTGTTCAGATTCTTGTTGCCAGAGATCTGAAATGATACGATTTTGTTTATATTGAGAACAGAGATAGGATTGGTATTTGAAAAGTCTCACCGATATATAGTCGAGTGAGGGGTGGCTGGCGTTGTATCGATAACACTGCGGGAATCGCGACAGTCCGACGTATTTGATGTTGAGCATGACCGAATGAGTGGCGGGGGCCTCGATGGAGTAGGAACAGGCGATGTTGTACGGGGCAGCGTTCGGATAGTTGAAGGAGGAAATTGCTCCCGATCGAGCAGTGTACTGCCGAGAGCACGCTGAAAACAACATCTTACTTTCCGAAATCACGCTGTTCCCCATCTTGTTGAAAGAATTTTTGGTGCGGAAAGTGAATGCGCATGATGTATTGTGGGCAGTGACCGAAAATGTTGAAATCGCGAACAGTTAGAAACTGACACATCTCGTATTCCATCTTGAATCCCTTCCCACTCCTGTGCTTGCTTGTCAGCTGCACTGTGGACAGTTCTCCCTCCACAATGATCAGCCTTGGAGGGGAGGCATAGTCGCAGTAACGAAGGACGTTGTCGGCCGAGCCCACCTGCAATCCACTTTGAACTTGAAAATTGGCGTCATTTTTGACGCAATGTTAGAGTTGTATGCTCCGATTTCGCACTGTTATCCTATAGAGAAAGTATGCGATGTGCAAAAGATATCGTTCGGTGAACGACACAATGTCTAAGGACTGCCTTTACCAGAACATAGTCGTCAGCGCACAGATGTTCCCTCCTGTTGTACATCCATCGATCGTGGTCGTCGTCGTGGTAGTAATGGCTGAATCAGACTCTACACTTCATACTCGATATCTTACTACGGGAATCGTCGGAATCCCGATCTGGCCATTGGTCCATCACCGTATCTATACTGCGGAATCGTGGCCGGCACGTTGAAGTCGATGAAGCGGAGCTTAAATGAGTTTATAGAGAGAGGAACGTCGATATGTCGTACAATCATGTTGAAAGTGGAATTCTTCTGTCCGGGAGAATCTCCTGCCTTTGGAATGCGTCCAATTCTCCACATGCACGCAACGTCTTCGGGGTAGCGCTCAGGATAGTTCGGAGTCTGGGAGGGTCATAAGAGAAGAACAAAGGGAGTCTGCACCTGGATGAAGCCAGAGAAAGCTGACTTTTCGTCCCACGCGATGTCACCTCCACAATCATATTTGGCTTAAAACCATTCAATTTGTTTCTCAATCAATAATCATTACGTTCGACGGCCTTCCACCTGATCCTGAATCCTGGAGTCGGATTAGCAAAGAAGCTGAAGTCGCCTGTAAGATGAAGAGTATACGAGCTCTGTCGCCAGAATTTTACTGGAGAGACTGAGGCGCGTGAAGCGAATGAGGGCGTAGGAGCTAGAGATGGATGTGGTGGTGGGGGTATCGACGGAAGAGCACGCCGAGTAGATAGTCTCCTGCCAGTGACCTTGCAGGCCCGTGAAGACCTGCATTTGAATGTAAGGGAATGATTGCAAAAGGGTGGTCGATCTGGAATACGCAGCAATATATTTTGTCGGTATTTTTAACGCATGTTCTATAAATGACCTTCGTCTAGGCCTTATTAGTTGGTTGTTCCATAACCAAATTATGCCAATCCCGCACAGTAAAACAGTTCCGTACCTCGAGCCTGTTCGCAGCACACGATGTAATGTTTCCACTTCTGCAAGACAAAGCTCATTTTGGTTTTAAGTTGAGGAGTCCCCTACCGCATGCCCAGAGATGGAAAGTCAAGCTGAATCCACGCCTGTCCCTTGTTTGCCGTTATCGACCATTCGCACTGCAATCACCTCCATTATGGCGTCTGAATTCTTCCCTCACCTGGACGTATTCATTCTCCTTGTTGCCTTCATATTCTATCACTCCTTCCTCCCCGAATTGGCGCTGATGGCATTCTCAAATCAACAGTACTCAAAACAAGAATAAGTCAAGTACTTTGAGCGACGACATTCCAGGTGATCCTGTACTTTCCACCCGTTCCCGTATGGCGAATCAGAGCTTTTGCAGTCGAGAATCGAATTGGTCGGTTGAGTTTCGGCGCCAATCGGTCGGAGTCGAGACTGCCACAGAAGACGGCGATGATGGGATGCTGATCCGTCGCTCCGTCGTACAGAGTTATTCGAGCTCAATTGGTTTCATTCACAAGGTCAAATTCTGTATGTTAAATACGACCCTTTCTCTCCTGCTTATTGCTGCGCGCGCAGAATATAATTGAGGCGTGACGATGAGAAAATTGATAATATTTAATGTTGTACCGGTAGCCATTGTGCAGTTGGGCGTGCCGTCGACCTCGATTGGCATGTCGCTGAACTGCGTGAAGCTGACCTCGACGGCCTGGAGAATGGATAGAGATAAAGAAGAGTAGAACTAGAGATGGAGGACCTTGTCGACTGCATAGTGAGGGGCGATGACGAGGTCGCAGTTGGCTTTCAGCTTCCGCTGCTCGATCGACCCGAAGTCAGCGGGGTAGTTGATGAGCCCAGTTTCGTTCTTTTGGTGCGCGCCGCATACTGCAGAGAAGAGGCACTATGGCAAGCAAGCAACGAAAAGAAAGCATAGGAGTAAGGAGGGAAGATTGCAGAGGATCCTTATGTTTTATCGACTATTAATGCCATACGAGTGCTGATAGAGACTCATCGTCACTATATAGTCAAGGCTCTGGAAAACAGAAAGCGCGAACTGAAACGAAGCTGAATCAATAACAAACCGTCCTCCTCCTGTTCGCAGGTGTCTCCGAAGAATCCAGCGGGGCAGTCGCACTCGAAGGCTCCACCGAGGATGCGGCAGACTCCCATGTTCCGGCAGGGGGCGGAGACGCATGGCGACGGCTTCTCGCACCGCTTCCCCGTGTAGCCACCAATGCACTTGCATTGGTAGCTGTTGAGGCCCGTGGCCTGAATGAGGAAGCTCTCGAATACATATCTCCGTGGCGTTAAAAAATTCCAACAAAGAACTACGTGCTTGTGATCTACCGGAGCGATAATGTTTTCCGGGGTTTTTAATTGACTAGTTACCAAACCTGATATGAACTTCTATAACGCGAGTCGTAATTATTTGAAAAGGGTGAGTATTGTGCCGCACCCCAACCTTTACAAATTGGCGTTCCGAAATCGCGTAGAACGGACTGCGCAAAAAGTGCCCGCTTTCGCACTGGAGCGCGTAGTATTGCCATGGCGCTCGATCTTTCACAGCGAATGGCTAAACTTCGCGCTCTAGTGCGATAGCGCGTACTTTTTGCGCAGTCCATTCTACGCGATTTCGGAACGGCAATTGCAAAGGTTGGGGTGCGGCACAATAGACGCTGAGAGCATTTGGGCAGTACCGCGCACTGTCCTCCATTGAGGCAGAGGTCGTCTCCTTCGTCGCAGACAGTACGGTTATTAGAGGCCTCCTCGCATCTGCAGGGTATATTGATTACTCTTCAGGACGAGGACCGTACCCTTGCGCGCCGACTCCCGTCCCGACGTATCCCTTCTTGCAGTGGCACAAGAAGCCACCAGCAACGGAGAGAGACTGACCGGAGGAGCTCTCCTGAACGGTACAATGAGATTGAAAACGAACAAAGAATGGATTGGGCCGACATGAAGGCAATATTTACATCGAGGTGATAGGGAAATATAAATATTTTGGCGAGGATAAAGAATGAATGGACTGCGATATCGCTGACCTCGCAGTCAGCCAGTGGATGGCATGGCTTGGCATCGCATGCCGCGACACGCCTGCAGGCGAAGCCGTCGCCTTCGTAGCCTGCCAAATTATGATTAGAATTGGATGTGGGGGCAGTCGTCGCTCACCCGAGGGACAGGCATCGCAGTAGTAGGACCCGACGGTGTTTATGCAACGAACCTGAAAGTACAAGACAATTTTACGAGAACGCCTTCGGATTCAGAACGAACCCCAACTTCAATAAAAGTGAAACGGGAAAGTGATCTGGGGGCGCGTAAGTTTAAAACAAAAAAGAGTTAAAATATGTTGCCTTGGGGGACTTGGAGCACGGATTCTGCTGGCACTCGTCGACGTCTGCGCAGTTCATTCCATTTCCTATTGGAGAAAGTATTTCAATATTCGGAAAGAGGACCCGCACCTTCGTATCCGAGAGGGCATCCCGAGCATTTGAACGATCCAGGGAGATTGATGCAGGTCGACCTGTGATGTTGCAGTTGCAGAGTGAAAATAATATAAATAATATAAATATTCAAACCCATGGTGGCAGGGATTAGAGGTGCATTCGTTGACGTCGACACACGTCGGATTGTCCGGGTCCTTCGATAGAGTGTATCCCCAGTCACATAGACACTTGTACGATGAGCCCTAGAGCACGAGCCCTTTTCCATCCTGTGTTCCTGTTACCTTCGACGATTTGACATCGGAGCAGTGGCCGTGATCACCGCACAGATTCTCGCTTTCCATGCATCCAGTCACATTGAATTGGCACAGTTGACCGTGGAAGCCTTTCTGGCAGTGACATCTACAGTACCCTTTTACATTTACGTGGGAATGCCGGCAAACTCGAATCCGACATCCGTGTTTTCGCAGGTGGCATTATTTTGGCATCCTCGAACTGTTTCCACGTACTCTTCACATTCATTGATGTCGGCGTCACAGTTGGGTCCCTGAGAGAGGGGATGGTTACGGTAGAGAGAAGAGACGGGGAAATTAGGTAGGAACTGAAGAGTTGAGGGGGTTCTTACAGTTCGATGGGGCGGGCAGAGGCATGTGTATCGGCCGGCGACTGAAGGGAAGCAAGTTCCGCCGCTCTGGCATGGCTTGTCGTTGCAACCGTTCTTGGCCAAGGCGTTCTCCAGCAGCCTGGGACGGGGTCGATGCACTTTCAGACGATAGTAAACAGTTAGCGGCTAGCTATGTTTTTGTCCATATTTGTTTAGAAACTACACTGTAGGAACGATGTAGTGACTGACCGAATCCTCATCTGCTGCCTGTGCATTCTCCTCTGCATCAGGATGTCCCTCGGCAGCCTTCGTTCCATCCACGTCTTGATTATCTTGCCCTCCTCGGTCAGATTAGCGACCTGAAAATTTTCATCCATATCTTCTAACATTTCTTCATTTGCAAATTCTTCTGTTTACGTGAAATGGCAGCGTCATCATTGTTATGATGACGGCCAATTCATAAACATTCCGTTGCCAGGTGAATGTAAACTCACAAGTAACGTGAAAGCTAGCGCAACCTGTGACTGGACGAACGTCACAGAACTCAAATGACTTGCGAGACTCTTTAGAATTTCCCGTAAAAATGAATAAGTTATGCCATCCGAAATTCGTGAAGACAAATGGGTTCGAAAGGTCGATTTTCGCCGGAAATGTTCACGTTGATATATCAGTTTTAAGATGCTTCTGCTTATGAGGCTGTTATTGCGCTATTTTCACGGCATTGCGCATGCCGCCTCGTGTATCTCGAAGGAAAGGAAAAAATCGCTAAATCATAATTACTGATTTTTCGCAGGCACAATGGAGAGGTTCAAACCCACAGTTTTTGAAAGTTTCTCCCTTGTCGCCAGGTCGTCCCTCTTCTGCTCGTTGAGAAATCTGAGTTGGATGGCCACTCGGACCATGCTCTGTTTGAAGGAGTCCAGCTTGCTGTAGACCACATTGACCACGTTCTGTAATATGACAGTAAGTTTCGTTGACTGGATAAAATTGAAGAAAATAGATAGAAAAAAGATTAAAGAAGCCTAAATATACTTCCAGAGCCGTTGAGCCCAACATATTAGAATAAGAATATTCTAGATCAAAACTGACGAGTGATGGGAGAGAACTGATATCTCGGTCGCCGACGAAGATGGAGGAGTTACCGAAGGTGCGGAAGGAGATGTTTCTGAAGGCACATCTTGCAAGTCTATATTTTGATTCCTCTCACCTGTCCTTTGCAGCTGCGAAGACGATGTTTCCGTTGTAGAGAATCATACGAGACCTAATGGAGGATTTAAAAAGGACTGGGATATATTGGTACCTGGGCTCGCCCTTGTCCTCGATCATGTAGAAGTCGTCTTCCTCATCAGCGTAGACAGCCAGGAGAGGAAGCAGAAGAAGGAAAAGATGCAGCAGAGAAGGCGAGTGCCACGGCATATTGACGCTGAGTCGGTGCAATTCTTTCACTCAGCCTGAACAAGAACTGAATGATGGCAGCCGGCCGAAGTGGGGGAGTTATATGAAGAATGAAGCAAAAGAGACCCAATGTTATGATTAGTTTCACTGATTTCGTCCCAGCGCGAAAAGACCGGCTACCGTAGTTTGAAGGGTGCGAAAAGACTTCTTTACTTCAAACCATTCGCGCACGAACAATGGCTCCAAGAATATATTGTCCAATTCATTTCACAATTCGAAATGATAATAAATTTTGTAAGGAGATTCGTAAGAAATGCAGACGCAGTCTCAATTGCAGGTGAAGGCTGATAAAATGGCTTAAAATCGTTCCTGACAGTGAAGGAGAACGAGAGACGCGAGACGACGGGAGCATAGGTGTTTAGATTGGCCGATGTGAAATGGATCCAGGGGCAAGGGAGATTGATAAACTGTCAGGGAGTCGACGTGGCAGCGAGGATCGAGTTGCAGAGGGCGCCCCACTGTGAATCACCCCAGGTGGAAGGACTGTCGAAGGAGAGGACTGGGGGACAGGGTATCTATTACATCCAACTGTCACCATCTCACCTCATCCCTTGCTTGGGTGAAAATATGTCTCAATTATTTTATCATCATTGTTTTATCAAAATGCAAAGCTCATGTAAAACACTGATAATTATGTATTCGTCACTGAGAAGGTAAACATCGAGAGGTAGTTGTCAATTGGGCAGGAATGGGCTTGAATACAGTAAGGGTTCACAACGAAAACATGATAAACAGTGGTAGCATCAGTAGTTCGCTTCGACACTATTTAATACAAACAGAACGATGACCTGAACGGAATATTTGATGCAATAAAGTTATCACTAACTAACAAAGCACCGTCACCGAACGAACCCTGAAGGATCAGGAATATCAAATTGGCAAATCAAGTTTGTACAACAGACAAGAAGTCAGCAATACAAAAATAAATGTTCTAACTTGGTATTGTTAGACGTATCAAAAACTGAGAACTGGATTATCAATTGTCTTTGAACTATGCTTTTCTACCACACCTGTGATCGTTGAACACACCAAGATTGCTATTGCACAGGAATAGTGCGTACGAAACGCTAATTTGAACTGAAATAGTAATTAAGAATACTGTCGCAACATATCGAAGACAATATCTCTGCCGCTGTCAATCCGAGTCGTCTTCAAGGAGCGCGCGAAGGCCGCCTCCAATTGCCTCGGCGAGTGGCTCCTCATCGGAGAGGGGAGGAGACGGGAAGGCTATCAGAAGATTGTTGAGCTCTGCGATATGAATTGTCAAGGGGCAGGGGTTCGTCTGCATACCTTGCACTACTGACAATGAGTTCTCAGACAGCGAGGAGAGAGGAGGGCGGGGATCCTCGATTTCGTCATCTGAAAATCCCACGTGACTACTATGCTCAATCGTCACATCATACCTTTCACAACCCTGGCTCTCTTTAATTCCGGCTCGTCGGCTTCCATGAGAAGGTCGCGTAGAATGGAGTGCTCGGGAGTCTTGGGGATGGAAGGAGAACGACGCTTGCGGGAGTCCTTGGAGGGAGGAGTTCGAGAGGGGACTGCCTCCTCGAAGAGGTCCGGTGTGAGGATCGTCATGGTTCTCATGGCTATCACAGACATGTGGAGGTATCGGAGGGTGGCCTGAACGGGCGCAGTTATAAAAGCGGGGGGACGATGGCACTCACGTCCACCAGGTCGTATACGAAGGCTTCTTCTGTTGTGATGGACTGGAGGGCACTTTCTGTCAGAGCTACCAGTGACTCCAGCTTAGCGACGTCTTCTGACTGAAATTGTGAGAATTGATTCTCCTCTAGAAGTGAATTTTAAGGGTACTCGGCTGTTCTATATATAATTTTACGGTCCGTTTATCATAGATATTTTAATACGATTTCTACATATCTGTGGCCACCTACCGTCGGGGCGTTCCTCTTGTTGCGGACGAAGCTGACGGCGATAGTGGCGGTTTCTATAACCAGTGGACCCGCCATCTCTTCATCGTACTCCCTCTTGACCGTTGATGGAGTCCAATGCACTGTCGTCTCCATGAGTTCCTGAAAATGATTTGGTAATTGTTTGCTCGATATTTCATTGCCGTGATTGTTTAAAAATTATCGTGACTTACATCAATAAGAGGGAGGAGCCTTGCGTTGACAACTTGGAACTGACGGAGCTCGCAGAGGAGGCGAGCGAGAGCATGTTGGCACTTCGGGATGCTCTGCAACAAGCTCTACTTTCGGGATTTGTAATATAGCGTTTAAGCCAGTCACATGTCTCTGCATAAGGCATGTACATAATGTAATGTGTAGTTCTCAGGACTGGTCAGTGAACGTAGAGAAAGTGTAAAGATCCGGAGGGTTTTAATATTAGCTCAGCATATGCTTGGATAATATAGGAACTTACGAAGCCTCCAATCATGCCGATCCTCGTGGAACATCTGTCGACGTGGTCGATGAGTCCCTTCACAAGGGCACACGAATCAGACGAGGCTACAAAAAGAACCGATTCGGTTTGACCCCTGCCGTTCCAACGCTCTCTCTCTCTCTCTAATTTGTACACTCTCTTCTCTCTAACTAACAGAGTGCGAAGCGACGGAGATTGAACCAAAGAGATAGAAAAGTGCATGCAGTATGTCTCGAAACGAAGAGATTTAGCCATGTGAATGCTAATTCTGGTCAACACCAGAATGTTTTCGATTTTGTAGAAACACGAAACCGTAAGCGGTTGAAATAAAGCACTCACAAACTCTTCAAAAACCTGAAAGAAACAAAAAATAAACTGACCCTTGAACTGGTCGATAGGCTGGCCGAGGTCCTGCATTCGGCGGATCTCGAAGAGGGAGAGCTCCATGACATAGTGCTGTACGAAGAGGAGCACACTCTGCAATGCAGAGTGCTCGTCTCCTTTAATCCCTCCCCCACCTCGGCCAGCTTGCAGTTGTCCCCGTAAGGGCAGTTGACCTTCGCTAGCAGGAGAATGTTGGCCACTCCGTGAGGGGTCTGAAAAAGTCACGATAGCTCTCGACTACCAATTCTCTACCAATTCTCGACTACCAGACTACCAATTGTTGTTGGTTCCAAACTCGAAATATGCAAAGACGGTTAAAATATGCTAATTGTCAGACTAACCGAGAGCTTAGTTTCGGCAACTCGCTTGAGGGCATCGCATATGACGAGTGCACACAGGCATCCCTGCTGGCAGTCTACAACGACTCATCATTGGGTATCCTTTTCATGCACTTTCCCTCCCCCACCCTTCACATCAGAATTCGAAAGGCGATTCATTCCCTCCATCTGTTGCTGCTTCGTGGGGACTAGCCATGTTGATGTGAACGGAAAGTGCAAATGGAGGAAAGTGCACGGGGGGCGACGGGGGTTCATGACCTTCTCTGCGCCCTCTCCCCTCCCTCCACTCTCTCGCCGCTAATGGCAGGTTGCGATTGAACCGCCCCGATAGGAAAGTGCATGGTGTCTCGACAGGGGAGGGAGGACTGACAGGAGACGTTGTCTGGTACAAGAGGAAGGCCGTGGTCGCCCTCGCCCTTCGGGGCATACGGGTCCCATCGGATGACGCGGAAGAGAAAGAGCGTACACTGCAAGGAAAGGCGTAAACAAGGTTGCAGGGAGAAGGGAGAGCAGCCCATCCTGTTTACCCACGGCCAGTTCAAACGACAATTCGTGGGTGCACGAAAGACGCTTAAGTTTGGGTGCACCGGCTAAACCGACGCAGTAAACAGAGGCGATAACGGCCATCATACGTCAATCGCGGAGGTTTTGCATGATTGAAAGAACCCGTCTACCCCCACCCACAGTGATACCTTGAGAAGTAGCTGGATGTGCTTGAACCGCGTGTTGACGTTGCTGTAGATATCTTGGAGGGCCTGTTCCAAGTACTCCAACCGGGTAGTGTCCACCTGAAAGGGTCTAGGTTAAAAGAGTCAAGATCGGGTCAAGACCTTTCTATATTCGGCAGCCTCCCGAAAAATGAGAATGACGTTGCGGTAGACGAGGCACTCGTCGCAGTCGTCGCAGAGGGGCATAGTGTGAGGACTGGAGGCTGTTCCAACTTCGTACCTGGGATCAAGTCATCTTTCGTTCAACGTCAGACGGATGGTTAGATAACCGAGAATCGACGGGGAGCGAACAAACAGCTCAAAACAACAAGAAACATGAGCCAAAGTAGTTGTGTGCCTCTGAAGAAAGAGGATTGCACAAGTCAAGAACAACGCCAAACTGCACGCGAGAGAAGGTTTGGAGGGGCATTGGAAGGGAGAGCGTAAACAAGGCAGGCGCCCAGATTAGCGGGAGGGTTTCGAATGGCCTCCCCCCTCTGACCCCCATGAGAGAGGAGCAGTTGCAAGAGCACAACAACAAGCGAGCCTCCACGAAAGAGAGCTCCCAGGAGCTGGCCGCCGTACACGAGAAGGAATGACATACGACAGCCATAACTTTGGAAGTGTCGTCACGACAAGGGAGGAAAAGAAGCGCCTTGCGCCCGATGCGTCACCCCACCTGACACACCAATTGCCGTTCACATTTGGAACCACCGCATCCGCCCGGAAAAGAGAGAGAGAGAAAGACGAATGTGCACTTAGGGAGCGGAAGCCTCTCCCACGGAAAGGACTCCCCGAGAGAGTCAGCTGGGACAAAAACGACACAACAATTTGCGAAAGCGGAAGGCTTCGGGAGTCGTGGTTACTTCTTTTTGGGTGAGTTCGAAGTCACAGAATACGTTCGCGGGAATCGGATGTATTTAATAAGAGATATGAAATGCAATGGAATAAGAGTGACCTGCAGTTTCCGCTGCAACTTCTATTCTCATTCTCAGAAGCATTGTGCACCTGGCGTGCACCATGAAAATCGAAACTGAGGCCGCACTCGTTTTCCAAAATACTCTCCACGAATTGGTTCGTTGAAAGGCATAATCATGGGCTTCCACACGGGTGCAAAAGGAATAGGAGAGAGAGGAAGGAGTTGTTGACTTGCTAGCACAGAGATCAAGGAATCGTGACTAGTGAGGGGAGAGGGGAGGTATGCCGATAGGAGAGAGGAAGGCAACTCGTCTGCTAACCGTGCCCTCCCCCCACATGCACTTTCGCGAACCCCTGACCCCGTGTAGCTTCCCTCCGAAAGGGCAACATAGAGGGTACCGCATGCGACAAGGACGGGAAAGAAGCACTTGCTTATCTACAAGCATCTGACAGGATATTCACCTACGAGGGAGGACCAGCTTGTGGTATTCAATTCAATAGCTACAAACGAGAATGGTTTCCATAGTTCTGACGGGAACAGCAAAAGTTTTTCACTCTCTGGTTGAATAAGTTCGTTACGTATTGTTGCTCAGAGACAGCTCATTTCCACTCATTCGTGTGACAGGGAATGAACACTACAGAAATTAATTAATGACTTTCCACTGTCTGTTCACTCAACAACTTCCGGCTGCCCCGATGACACCTTCGGTTTCGTGAGAAGTTCCAATATGCTCGGTGAGACTATAAGCAAGAAAAGAAGACACGTAGATGGAAAGCTACCAGGGAAGTAAACATCTATAACGTCACTGAGTGGATCCTGACAAAAAGGGAACGACTGTATCTTTCTGCATACGTTTTCTCCTGATATACTGAATTAAATTCGTTGATGGTCAGAGGAGAGAATTCAATCAAAGAGACTCCTCGCGGACAGTTCTACTCGAACTCCTCCACGACACCAGGTCTCGATGTAAGGAACGTTATTCATATTTCGTCTCTAAATAGTGTGCTTACAGGAAGCACCCCAAAAGTTCAGTGCCAATTACGTCAGGCAATCGGCTAAGATAACAGGAGCATGCTAATATGGTCAATGGTATCATAGAACTCCTGTTGGAACAACTTTAGTTTCGTCTACTCTATATTATTCCTAAAAACAAGGCCCTTTATTTCTCTTCGAATAAAGCCGTTGTTTCTTTCATTATTTCACAACTTCGTCCCGAGGCCGTATTCTTTTCATTGGCCGCGTGTCATCGAGATGAGTAATGAGAGAGAGAGCGTGGGATACAGTGGGGAGGGCGGCACGGGATGCAATTGGCGAATCAGTCGAGAATCAGTCACAAGCAGAGGAGGAGCCACTGTTTCTCTCCCTTTCTCTGGCTTCCCGTCTTCTTTGCTAATAGCTGTTATTCCACTATTATCCGGTATTTTGGTGATGCGGAGGCAACGCGCAAACTACCTAGAGCTACGGTGTGAAATGAATGTAATGGAGGGCAGAAGATAGATCATTTCGATGCTTACCGTTAGGTAGTTCGCGCGTCGCCTCCGCATCACTATAATACCGGACAATAATTGTATTGTTACAGGCATTGCTTTCAATTACTCGAAATACCTACAAAGGAGCCAAATAAAGCAAATGATTCAGGTGGGTGTCTTTCATCTTTCCTATCATAGTCCATCTATCAGATCGGAAGAAGGCTACGTGGATGTCCACTGCAGTCAGATTCTTCGGGATGTCTATTTTCGGTGGAACTGGAACCTCATCAGTACCGTCAGTTTGTTTAACTTATCTCTGACAACTTTAGAAAAATTATTTGAAGCATGTGCATTTTATCCCTTCCACAGTCGAGTAGTAGAAGTCCATTCAAATCAAACTTGCTAAACCACTCAAATATTGATCGTTAGCGAGATCGCAGCCCGCTGGTCACATTGTGAAATATGCTGCGCTGCGAGCTCCTTCGGATGTTTTTGAAGGAGCGCACTGGAATTCCGAAGACAAATACAAAATCAAATATATCAAGGAGTTTTTGTTTGTAACATGTAATCTTTCCTTGCAGAGAGTTCGAGGCGAAGGATCCGCTGATTCGTTGTGCACGATGTCGAAGAGTGAGAGGGAATCCAGTGACACACGCACCTGGATTTGTGTCAGTTTGCTTGTAATTTATATCTCACAGAATCTTACCTGATCAATTGATCAGTTTCAGCGAAGTTGCTTGGCTGTCAGAAGACGAGGAGGATTCACAGCACACATCGGCTGAAAAGAGGTAGTTTCAAGAATTCAAAGAGAGTGGCCTCTTACCATCTTCGTAGTGCGGCGAACTTCAAGGGCGATCAAGAGGTTCGGTTCAGAAATGGTTACGGTGAAGACAGCCATTCGAGTCATTGTGATGAATTGACGTGAGTTTGGTATTACGTGCTAAAATTATTCAACATGACTTTCAGTAGCGTTAAGAGCGGATCCGGCAGCACAGACGTCGAGAAGACCGTGGCTATTCTGTGTCGTGCACCTGAGTTAATGTGGGTCACCGTCGTCTAGATATTCACTACATTTTGTAACAACGCAATGCTAGTAGTCGGTAGGACAAGTAGCGAAGAGCGCAATTCTTCCCTCTCGAAATGCATCTGTGGTCCTTCTTGAATTGATGTGCAAGCAAACTGAGAAACATTCACAATTACTCTACAAATATCTGATTTCAGGGAGGTACCATGGAGGCCCGAACATCTGGTTCTGTGTATGGTATGCGAAAGGGACAAAGATATACCGTACACGAAATCTCCTCGACACAGGTGAGTTCATCACTCTCGCCGTGAGGGAAGCAGAAAAATGATCTATTTCTACAGAAAGATCGACCTGTTTACCGGAAAAGAGGTGCGGTTCAAGGACTCTGGTAATGCAGGAGACAAGTGAGCTTTGTAATGCTAAATCAAATAACAAAACTGATGTTGACCTGAAAATATCCAAATGAAAATGAAATCATCTTCTGCTTCAGCGCTACTGACCGTGCATCAGTCGGAGAGGAATACGACCAAAAGTTGAAGCCGTATAAATGGTCAGAGGAATTCAGGTTAGTTTTTCATTCAATCACAAGAGACGGTGGACACGGCAGAAACATGATGTGGGAGCCTGACACCGACGAGGAAAACGAGGTAGTGGAGGAGACGGAGAAGAAGCGAATGGAAGAGGTCCCCGAGCACCCCAATGACGACGTCGTGTACATCGACCGCGATGGAACGTCTGTCATTCGCTTCAAGAATTTGGATTCCGCCAGGGGAACATTTATATGGGCGTTGTACGAGAAATTCAGTAAAGAATGAAATCTGAAAGAAATTTGCATCTAGATCTAAAAAAAGGAAATTGACGCCCCGTTCTGTTAAAGAAGGCGTAATAGGACAATTTTGGTCAATTCTATATCTCAGAAATTCCCGGCTGCGAGGATACCGGGATATTGACCACGTCCAAACGTGTGGATAAAATTTTTCAAAATTTTTTTCACCCCTTCCACGGTCATGAAAATGCACTCAAAATTAGTATCGATTTTAGCTTAAAATGAGGGAAAATGGACGTTTTTACCTAAATTCTAACGAAAATATAAGCTAATCAGTGTCGATATCTATGTGGCATCGATGTTTTGACCATGATTTCGCCGATTGACCACACTGTCTTTAGTAGACCCGCTGATATTCACTGCAGCCATGAAAATCGATACCGTTTTTTGAGTGCATTTTTTCGGCCGAGGATCGATTTTCAGAATTTTTGAAGTTTGTTTTGTTTCACACTCGAACATTGAGAAAAAGATGTGCTAGGTCACTTATATGACCCAGAAAAAAGTCCTCGGAGCCCTTCTTTAAAGGAACAATTTGCAGTATGGTCCCCTATATGCTCAAGGACGGAAAACCAACGAAACGCATTGGCTTCCTCAAGAAGATTGTTCGCCCAAACACACATCGCGTGCAGCCCAAAAGGTAAAATGCCTCGTGTGTCCGTCAATCATTCGTTTCAGGTCTTCTACGATTCACTGTTACGGTTCAAGTTCGGACGCAAAGGGGCCTACCACAGAAGAATCGAATGTCGTGTGGAACATTGATGCGCCGAAGCCTGAAACGGCAAAGTTTAAGCCCCTCCCGTACATAGGAGCTGAGGCCCCCATGATCACTGGAATATCGGAGGATAATTCCACTGGATACTTCTTCCCCAACACCCTTTTCCCTCCGTCCACTCGTTCTCATCGTGCAGACAGGGCCACTGATCCCGTTCCTCCGCCGCTTCCTCCTCGTCGGTCCAGAATGTCAGTGATTACCCCTGTGTTTAGCGCAATCGGTTCCACGTTCAGGACGCTCATTGGAAACAACAACACCGTCGATGTCGCCCCTCCCCCCATTCCGCCTCGTCGTTTCATCAAGTATGTAATAATGATAACTCCATTGCAAAAACTCCAAGGGTGCTGCTTCGAAAACTGTCACGTTCATGGATTCGCACTCAATTTCAATATACGATTTAGCTCGAACCGTGACATGATCAAGTCGCAGCCTCATTAGGACTGCGATGTTCCAAGCGTCACGGAAAATGCAACTGACAAGTCTACCTGAAACGTTTTCTAAATTTCCCGCACCGATTTGATGGACCGTTGTCGCACGAAATAAAGCTATTTACCCGGGATACCGACCTAAAGGTTGAGATCATTGCATTATTGGAGCCTTCAGACCAGGAAAAGATTCGAGATGAAAAATATATTGATGCATACTTGAGAGACAAATTTTATAAAAAAAACTAGGTATTTTCAGGAAATGTTTTGATATTGAGAATGTTCTTCTCTACCACGTACTCAATCGCAAAAACGCAATTGAATACATGATCCTCCAGTGGGTGTTTTTTCGACGAGGTAAGAATAAGAGAAGACGAACGCAGGAAGGCATAAATGCATGGAGGGATAGTTCATTGGAGTCCTGAAACCTCCCGAAGAAAGCACACTCCATAGGGAATGTCGAAGAGTGTTATCAAAACTACGCGATAGTAAGGCGCTCGTGATGTGTGGAATGAATAGAGCCCCTCTAGAGAAGTACCGCAATCAAGAGATAAATCAAACAATAAACCCGAGTGACTGAACTGAGCCGAGAAGGATTGATGATGGAACGGATACAAGGCCGGGTCGCGGATGTAGGGAACAGTGGAGGAGAGAGAGGCATAGAAAGAGGGATGCCCTCTGTTTCGCACGGCAATTATGCAAATCAAACGCCAGATGAACGGGATGGGCGCGACAACTTTATTCCTTCACGGATTGCCCGACGATCAGGAAAACCAACTATAGAATACTTGGACCTTTCACTGGGATTATTTAGATGCTACAACGTTAAATGTGATGGAAATAGTGTACTGTAAAAATAGCCTCTGGAAGGAACGAGGGGATAATTACACAAGTGTTCCTAGGAGAGGATTAATGACCCGTGGGAGGCCATGGTGGGAGGGGGCGGGAGTTCCCTCCGTCCTCTTGAATCCCGTCATCTCGACTCCCTCTCCCTGCCCACAGGCATCGGCCTCCGCCTCTTCCTCCAGGCACGCCCTCAGATGCCGGCACTTCTGCAATGGACACACTCTAATTTATACTTAGATAAGGGCATGAAAAGGAGAAAAGGATCTGGAGCAGAACAAGAAGAACTTCTGACGAGTGAATGCCCACCTTGTAAATAAGATAGAAGAGGCAGCAGTTGAGCACTGCTGTCACGATGATCAATAGAACGGTTATCGTGAAGACCGAGGCGAGTGCTGAAGGTGAATATTTTAGTGCCTGGGAAGGGTACCGTAGTTGTGGCAGAGGTCGTCGAGGAAGGAGGGACACAGGCGATCGATGAAAGTCCCGTTGCCATTAGAGGGATTCGTCAATACGAGAGCCTTGCAGTCGACAGAAAATGACGCAGCCTGAAAAGACGGTTGCACCTAACATGGTTGGCGATCATGCAATATCTCTACATGCCACTATCGCCCGATGAGAAACTTTTAAACTTGCGCCCATCAATCTAATTTCTTCGGAAATGTGTGGATCATCTGGAATCTCACAGTGACATTCGCAAAGATATTCACAAAGAAAGAGACAAGGAGAGATCGTCAAAAAGAGAGAAATATAGATATAAACGTCCGTGCGGATCACGGATAGCTTTCGGAACACAGCAAAGATACCCCGATAGAATCCGTCCATGAGCACGTCTACGCTATATGACAATTGTGACGCTTCCGTTTTCTATCGGGTGCGGAAAGTGGGAAGTGAGTGTGTCTCTCTCCATACCTTGCAGGGGACGTAGAGGGGGGCGTGGAAGGCGTTGAGGGTGTCGCGTCGGTAGACCGGGAACTCAATGGCAGCTGTGACGGAGGAGATGATGACGATGCCGAAGAACATCCTGGAAGGAAGAAGAGTGGGGAGGGGAAGGAAGGGGAGAGAATACAGCTCCCCCACGGGAAGATTGGGATCTAGGGGAAATAGATTGCACTGCTATCAGGAGAAAGAGAAGAGAAGAGTAGGCGGCGCCTCCATTTCGGCCTTCGAGGAAGCATGGGGGAGAGAAGGGG
>JACMIG010000212.1:16426-33939 GCA_014805385.1 Levipalatum texanum
GGGAGGGGGGAGAGAGGGGGGAGGAGGGGTGCACTTACCCCTGACACCACTAGTCCTTGTCAATACAATGGATGACAGGTAGTCGGATATGATCACAAATATCAGTGGCGGAATGAGGATAATAAGATGTTATCTTCCACTCGGATAATCCGAGTCTGCCAACGTCAGAGGAGACTTCGGGGAAATAACAAAACTCTGCCATGAGATCGTGGAGAGTACCGCGTGGGAGAGGCCAGGTACGGGGGGAATGGGCTATTCCCCCTCTCCCTCAGCCCTCCCCCTCCCTCCTCCCTCCGTCCACTGCTGCGAAGGAAACACAGAGCGACAGGGCAATAAGTCCCGTTTCCGTAGACAGAAGACTGGGGCCTCCCCCTCCTCCTCCTCCTTCTCCTCCTTCGGGGCTGCTCCCTTCCGGTCTAGACACACAACACTCAATATTGCACCCTGTCAGAGTTTCTCAGATACGAAGACCCTCTTACGGGGAGGAGGGAAGGAGGGAGGGGAGGGGGAAGAGAGAGGAGAGACGGCCAGTCGCCCCTTCTTCCATGACCCCGAATCTCATTGCCTGGGAAGCAGGTGTTTTTGCCCTTCCCCTCGGGCTACTTTCTGAGCGGATCGGTGACTCTGCAGATTCAATAACACTTTGGCGGAGGGAAATGAGGACCACCCGGCGAGGGGCTGAACTAGTGCAGACGGAGGGGGGGGGGGCAGAGAGAGACTGACAATGGAGTGCCATTGACAGGGACGAAGGGCTTCTGCCCCTATCTATAGCCCTTCCCCTCCAGACAGACAACATGATTCAAGTGCAATGTCTGCTGATTCAAAGGCAATGACTCGACACCTTCCGCTAAAAAGGGAAACGAAATGCTTGATGGAATGGGGGCGAGATTCAGCTGTAAAAAGCATCCAATTCCACGTGAATAATGGCTGATTCTGGCGGGACGAAAAGTAATTCGAATGAAAATCATCGATGAGATCAAAGGAGAAAGAAAAGGTCTAGACGAGGGAAGAAATAAACAGGAGGAGAGGCGCTGAGAGAAGGAGGGAAGAGGAGGAGGAGGAGGGAAGGCAGTCACGGGAGGGGAGAGAAGATTGCAGCCTCCACTACAGGCAGGAGGCCCCTACAAATCGAGGAGGAGGCGTAGTTCCCCCAGCCACTCAACAACATGTTACCTCTCGCATGCATAACTGAATCATTCCGAAGGTGGAGGGGGCAGGTGAGAAGGGAGGAGGGGAGGGGGAGGGAAGGGCAGACGACGATTCCATCTGTAGGATAGGACGGAAGTTATTCATCCGACACCGTGTCGGGAGGTCGACGGGGGAATGGAAGACAGACCGTCGGATCCAATCCCATTCAAGCGGGAGGGAAACTGCCTCCCCCCCTTCCCCCCCTCCCTCCCCCAGACAGGGGAGACGAGGTGAAACTGAACCGATCGAGCAGCCAGTGCATAAGAACTCCCTGAGGGACTCTTGAGACTCTGACTCAGGGCAGGATGAGTTTAAACCATGGAGGGAAGGGGGAAGGAGAGTCCAGAAGGCGGGCCGTGTTCGGGGTGCCAATGCCTCGACCAGTGACGACATTCGAGAGAGGGAGGAGTCTGTGCAGGGAGGGCACAGCACCTCCTCCCCTCCTCCCCCTCCCCCCTCCAGCCCCTGGACTCACTCTCCCCTCGCTCTCACTGTTTGTTTCTTATTTCCTCCCAAGCCCTCCATTTCTGCCCCCGGAACGACGACGCCAATCGAAAGGGAAGAGAAAAGTAAAGGGGGGAAACGTAAATGAAGAAGCTTCTCATGAGTCAGCGACATGGAAGATACAGGGAGTAATTAATCTCAGTCGAGTGGCTCCACGAGGTGTTGATGGAGACGTCGACGGAGAGGAAGGAGAGAGAAGGGGAGAGGAAGACACGGAGATAAGACTGACACAGAAACAATGGGAGAGAAGACAAAACAACCCCCTCGAAGCAGGCCAGGGGACACTATTCAACCTCTACCTATTCCTTGCTTGTTTGACTCTCATCGACCCCTGCTGATGGCCAGGGACGAAGCAAAACGGATCATTTGTTGGGCATTCTCAAATTTGGCGAAGGGTAGCGAACAATTATGGGACGACAGCATTGACCCGTTGCTTTTGCAGGTACTCCGATTACAATATCTTGATGAAGTGGAAGCAAGGAAGGGTCAGGGAGGGGGATGAGCTCACCAGAGTTTGATGAGCGAACGGCGAATGCTTCGGCTGCCCGATGTTGATGGGAGAAGACTTGGCTGCCGATTCTGAATCCGGAAAAAAGAATTAATGGCTCCGGAGCCCCTCGGGGTGTCGCCCCCATGTCATCCGGATCTTTATACGTTTATGGTGTTATCTGCGTGGCCTTGGAGGGCGACACAACACGAATATACGATGACAGGCTGTAAACAAACCTGAGACTGTTCGGGAGCGTTTGGATTGACCCTGAAGGAGGGGTTGGAATGTGGCTGAGTGAGTGGGAGACTAACTTGCATGATGTTGGGGCCGGTGTCGATGATGGCATCCATTCGGAGTGCTGGCCGCCCGTGGAAGCCGCGTCCTCCGTCCATTCAATCAACTCAACTACAACATCAAACAATATCACTTCCCCATGATGTCATGCTATATTTTTTGCTGAAACAATCATGTGATAAACATAAGAAAAACACCTTGTTTCACGTATATTCGAATATGCCGTAAACATAGTATGACGGAGGAGCAATTGTTGGCCGCGTACTCAAAAAATGCTAGAGAGCTGCTCCATTTGCATTGATCTCTTGCGGGAAATGGCACATAAAATACAACAAAAACGAAGATGCAAATGAATTTTTAAAATATTCGAGGGATTAATTAGATTAATTTTGGGCAGTCGGAGGTGTGCCTGGGTACTGATGAGCCTCGAGCCCATTTTACAACCGCATTTTTAGGTTGAAGAAATGAAAAATATGATCGTTTACATAAGAGCGTTAGAAAGAAAGACGGTGGAGAAAAAGACGTGGGTGGTCTCCATATTGATTGCGGCATACGGTAGAGTTAGTTTGCGATCGGCTCCGCCAAGCATTTCAATCAAATTCTGCTTATCAATGTTATCGAATATCTCTGCTGTTTTTTATTTCAATAAATTGAAATATTATATTTTACTACATCATTTTATCCGAGAACATCGTGAATTGAAGGACGAATCACGATGCGATGCGATAATAAACTTCGTGGTGGGGATCGTAGTAGCAGTCGAAGTCGGGGTCGTACAGAAGGCGGAGAAGAACTTCCTCGGGGAGGCCGCGAGTCGATGGAGGAGACCTCAAGGGACGGATTCGATCGGATTCCCTTCTTCAGCTCACTTCTTCATTGTTCCCACTTCAGCCGCCTGTCCTCGTTCTGTCTGGGGGGCCACTGCAGACTGCGATCGATGCCTGGGGAGGGACCTGGTGGAGTCGACGACATCAGCGGGAGACCGCAAGTGGAGGGGGGAGGGGAGGAGTGGAAGAGGGGCAGCGGTCGATGGCCCTGCCCCGGCCTCCTCCTCCGACTCGTCCTCGTACTCGTGGACTGCCAGTCTACGGGCCGACACTACTTCCCTCGTCTCGGTGGTGGTGGAGTAGCTGAAGGAGATCGTCGCCCCCTCCCCCTCCCCTCACTGTGATCGATTGATGCTCCTGAGCCAACTGAGCTCGGATCCGTCGATGACTTCAAGTCGAAGGGGCGACAGTCCGTGGCCCTCCGACTTCTTCTTCCTTGCTGTAGTATCGTAGTGGCCTTTCCCCGTACAGTGACTGGCCTCCATTCAACTGTCCCCACCCACTCATCACTCGCGTAATAAGACGCCCATTGTACTTGTGCCTACATAAGGGGCGGAGCAGGAAGAGGTCGTACTCTTCTACTCGTCCCCATTCCTTTCCCCTCCGTCGTTTCCACAGGGCATGGCTATCTTTGTTGTATCACATAGGTGGAGTCTCAACAAAGTTGCCCATGCTCTGTGGAAGTGGTGTCTGACCTCGTTGCCGACTCCGTGGCAGTGAGTGTTCTGCTAACTTTGCCGGTCGGGCCACGCCCCCTGGACACAATCGACATGAAGGGGGAAGGATTCCTTACCGGGAGGCTCTGATGACGCAGCCAGAGAATACATGAATAGAGGGAATGGAGTAGTGGAGGGGACAGGAGGAGTCCCTCGTACTGTCTCCATGGCAACTGCCTCCTTCCCTCTTCTCCTCGGCCCTTCGAACTCGCACACAATGTACTCTCTTTATCTCTTCGTATGGCAGAAATGTATGCAATCACAGATTGATATGCTAGGTAGCTATAAAATGTTGATTCAAAATGCAGCTTATGACCAAGGGCACATTCATATACATTTCTACACGTGAGTATCCAGGTGTTAAAATGTTACTTGGCAAACATGACGAGGATTAGCATAATAAACTGATAAATCTATACAAGCATATGAACATATTTCTAGAGGGTTGGAGTGTGGAGGACGTCGGCGAGGGCCTTGGACCACCTGAAGGAATGGGAGGGGGCGGAGGGGGAGGGGCTTACACGGAGGCACTCCGACCATTCGGCACACGGAAGGCAACGAGGCGGGAGTCGCCAGTGCCGAACTGATTGTGATGGGAGACCTCGAAGAGAGTACCACCAGTATCCAGTTCAGTCTGTTGTCGTTTACATTGAAAGAGGGAAAGAAATAGTCCATACCTCTGTGTACTGGTATCCGTGGATGAGGAAGTGCTCGGAAGGCTCCTTGTCCTGTACAAGGGGATCGCGCGCGGTATGGGCAACAATCGCTTACGAGTATGGCCTTGTAGAAATCGAGCGACAGACTCTCCGGTTTCAACTGCGCGAATCTCTCCGATTCGCCTTTCCGCTTCCTGAACCATGGGGCCAATAAACGCAGCGACACGTCATTCAATACCTCAGGAATACTTTACTGAATGCGCAGTTGGAGTCCATTTGTAACCGGCCCTCGACGATTTGCAACCGTTTGAGTCCAATCTTGGATTGAGAAGGATAGTCGAGTAAATTGATCGGGTTGAGCTCTTCGGTCTTAACCTGACAGGCTCATATAGCGACAACGATGAATGTATTACCTTTCCGCCTTTCTCTTTACGGCTAATCCTGACAAAATATTCTCCGGTTGGCTGCTTGACGAGCATCCGAGCCGGGAAGAGATTGCCTTTCTTATCTACAGAGAGGATGAGGGCATGGGGGAGGGGGGGGGGAGGACATCGGTCCAGAATGGAATCGAAGCACTCGGGGCAGACGGCGGAACGGGCATAGTGGAGATTGGCCACGGGGGCATACCCTATGCACGCACGGCATATCAACTGAAATCCATGTATTGTATATGGCACCCCCCGTTGTATTCTCACCCATCCACAGTTCCTGCAGTGGTGTCGACGATGGAGGATGTTGAACTCACTGTCGCACCCGTCCATGAGACACTTGGAACTCTGGTTGTCGTTGATCCAGACTGGCTGTTCGACGGAAACCTTTCTCTCTGTAGGGAGTGCCTCTCTCGACTCCTGATCCCTTGAATACCTTTCAGGGACTCGTCGTCGATTGTCCCCACGGGGGTCCCGGGATCGGAGACACCCGCAACCTCCTCTCCCTCAAGTAGGCCGGTACGTTTGGAAATAGAGTGGTCACACCTCTGGGGTAATAGTGATAGAACGCGGGCGAGCCACCGAGCTAGATGAACTTTCCTCCTGACACATTCGTGTAAGCGCACTAGTGCAAACATACCATCACGCATCTCTTACGGATGTAACGTAATGATCCATTAGTATTTTTCTTGCTACTCTGGTGTTCCACACATACTCTGGTGTTTCGCAGCCAAATGCCCAAAATGGTACCATGCTTGGAAACGAGAAAACTGTTTTGCTAGTCCAAAATTGGTTCAAATTTGGACCAAGTTCTCTCCATATTTGGACCAATATTCAGTCGTCCAAAATTGGACCAAGTTCCCTCCAAACTTGGACCAACAGATAAATTTTGGTCCAATTTGAAGTATGCTACCATTTTGGGCATTTAGCTGCGAAACACCAGAGTATATGGTACCAATAAAGGATCCATTTTGTACAAATATTAGGACGATGTTTGGTCCGCACATGGTCAGAATTTGTCCAAACAATTTTGTTGGACCAAATTCGGAGAAAACTTGGTCAAAACTTGGACAAATTTGCTCAAATTTGAACCGAGTTCTCTCCAAATATGGTCCAACAAAATTGTTTCGACGAATTATGACCATGCATGGACCAAACATTTGTACAAAATGGGTCCATTAGGTACCATATATGTGCGGAACACCAGAGTACTTTAGAACTTACGAAAACTCGTTCCGCCTGACTTCGTTTGGCCTTGTTCAGTCGTTCCTTCAGTTCCCTCATCTCCGCCCCCATTTCTTCGATCTTCGAAGCCCAGTCATCGCGAATTTTCCGAGAGCTTAAATGGCTCAAAGTTGCCCAATAAATAGAATTATAACACGCCTGAAGAAGAAGCCGCCACTTTTGCGTGCACTGATAATCTCAAGGTAGTTTTCGAAGTCGATGTTTTGCTGCGCCTGAAGTGGACATGAAATAGGACAAGGGCGGGCGACGGGCCCACCACAGTTCTGATCGTTTCCACTGGTATCCGATACGACTTCTGCATATCGAAG
Organism: Levipalatum texanum; assembly: GCA_014805385.1. Classification (NCBI taxonomy): domain Eukaryota; kingdom Metazoa; phylum Nematoda; class Chromadorea; order Rhabditida; family Diplogasteridae; genus Levipalatum; species Levipalatum texanum. The sequence goes on from JACMIG010000212.1 coordinate 23,083, forward strand.
AGGCCCGCAGACCCGAGGGAAGAAGAGAGGCGGCAGATCCAGAGGGTGTCCGAGAACTGCCGCGGCCATACACAGGAAGGAGAGGCAACATACGAGAACGAGGACCCGTGGCTGGTTCTCCTTCCTCGTCTGCTTCATCACGTTCTCCTGAAGCACAAATCGACGGCCGGGCTTCATGACAGTGAACTGATCCTGAAAACGGGCAGTTCAATTGTAAATGCTCTCACAATGATACATTACGATTGGAACAAACAAATAGCGCATACCTGGAACTGTGCCTTGAGTTGCATGAGTTGTTCCGAAGTGGGATTTCCCATAGCCACGTTGACTTCCTGACTCACTTTCTCCAGCGACGCTATTATCTCTGCAACATACTCAGTATTTGATTCGTTTAATCCATTCATCAGATGTGCAGCTCTGAGAGCCTCAAAAGCGTAGTAGAGGTCCACAAACGACTAGGGGTAAAAAATATTTGCAAAGAAATCCACCCCTTCCCCGTATATTGGATATATAGGCTGACAGGATACATGAGTGATGACAGCTAATTGATGTTGTGCTCTGCAGAGGGGCCGATGACACATCTCCGAAACAAAACACAGCAGCTGTTGGACAGAGAGAAGATACTACCGAAGGAGAGCGGGGAATAGACGGAGACGTCTCCCATCGAGGGCGAACGGGCGAGAGACGAGACGGTAAGAGGATGAACAAAGGAACGGGCACTAATCTTAGCTTCCACCCAATGAATTGTATATGACTAATTGTCAGATGACGATGAATCACGATTCCCAGTATGAAAAACGGTGTTCTTTTCTAGCCGACGAACGAAAAAATTGTCAGATTTTCGTACTACGCCTTCGAATCATCCATACTGGAGAAGGGAGAACGTGCGGGGAACAAGAAATGGCGAATGCATTTTCCCTGTCACAGCAACTGATACGAGAGACAACGAACCTTGGCTGTCCCTCCACTCCGAGCTCTCCCTTGCCAGATACTTGCTGTATCGTTCCATCATCATCTTGTACCTGCAGAAGGAAAGAAATGAAGATATAAAAAGCATATACAAACCGCATGAAGTTCTGGTGCACTTGGTCGAGCTGTTGAACCACTGCCCCAGGTCCTCGTCGAAATATCCACTGCTCGAACTCAAATTATCCGTTCACTACTGCCTGATGATGAAGAAACTGACTAGAGACGTGGCCGTGCTCATATCGACATCGCCTCCTTGATCAGGCGGGCCCATTAACCGCTGCAGCTTATCTGCTATTTTCGATTTTTCCTGAAAAAGAGACAATTCCCCTTTGCTCCTCGCCACGCCCATTAGCAACAACAATCAAATAGCGAACCTTGAGGAACGGCAGGCACGCCTTCAGGAACGGAACCGAGGCCTTGAAAACACTGCACATGTTAGGCTTCTGCGAGTTCCTAAAATTGAATCATGAGTAATATGCAAATATATGAAGTCGTTTGATGACTGACCATGCAACAACTACTTTTTCGATGTCCTTAAGAAGGACATCGTTGTGGAGACTGTAGGTACTCGCGAGCAGCTTCTCCATCTGCCTCACCGGGTGCATATTCTGCAACCATCCCATCACCCTTCAAATCCACCCAATCGACAACGAATTCACCTCGTTGCTGCCTCCCGCACTGGAAGGGGGAAGAATTGGTCTGTGCATCTGTTTTCCGTACTCTGTCAAGTACTCGGGATACACCTTCAACAGTTAATTAGATCCTTCCAATGCGAGTAATTAAACGTACATGAACCATATTATGCAAGTAGTTGCGGAATGATCTCTGGACAGTGAGGAACTCGTAAGCAGCCCGATGAAGATTACGCAACCTTTCGTTCTCTTCTTCGTTGCCTGTCTCGTATACGGGATTGCATTCCTCCACCTACAATATCTGTTCTCATAATCGATGAACAAACGGATCGAGGGCAATTAGCTGTCTTACCACGACATCCCCAGATACCAAGGACGAGGCATCGCTCACTGCAGACAACGTCTTCGACGACACTCTCCGACTGTCCTACAGCACCACATTGAGTTCAAGGAGATTCAATGAAAAATACTTCAAAAGTCATAATCGTTACTCACTAACCCTGTCTTTGTGTTTCTTCGGCCGCATCGTTCCGACGTCGGGAGGCAAATCGTTTCCACCTCGTTCAAACCATCTTAATCTCATCGCATTATCTGTCATAATTGCACGGAATGGATAGTCAAAGGTTCCCGTGAGTAATTGAATATGCTAACCTTTTGACTAGCTCTTGCATTATGTTTTCATGAGCTTCCTGCCCTCCGATGGAGGAATGCCTGAAAGGTACCATTCATTTACATATTCGATATGAGAGTGCCTTTTTGGACGATGGAGAGACGAGGTTGCAGAAGAATAAGCTGGAGAACGAAACGATCTATCATCATCCGAATCGTCGCCGGACAATGATCCTTCGATGCTCTGTGATACATTGATAACTGTACTCGTGGAAATATTTACGGGGTTCATGGATGTGGCATCTTCGTCCGTCGGAAGGGCGAGACTCGCACGCTGCGGATGAGGTCTGGAAAAGTTTCTTCACATCGCGATAGCCCGAGAAAAAGAAGTAATCGATGCAATACTACCTCGAACTCGTATCGAATCCAGTAGCAAGTGGAAACAAGTCCTGTAACATCCTTACTCGATCCATCACTGAATATTCGGATGGAATCTCTTCCTGAAGGAAAAAAAATATCAAACTTGCCAGTGCAAGTACGCACCATGGCATCTACAGTGGTGTCATCAGTGATGGGGCGACTGGAGTCGCCATCCACTTCGGTGCTATCTTGACCGGTTTGATGTGGAGGAACTTGAGGACGCTGAAAATTTTGGAGAATTCTCTTGAAGACAAAACATTCGTGAGAAATGTGATGATAACTGAGTGGTAAATGTCATACGTATTGGGAGAGATGCTTCGGCTTGGGGGCAATAGGAGGGCGAGAGGCGGGCGAAGGCAGGACGGTGAGACGCTCACATGGCAGTTGAACACGCTTTTCGATCTGAACACCTTCATGAAGCGTGCAGCGAGAAGCAGATAATTGCCAAACAGGTTGAAAAAATATGCAAATTCACAAACTGTCGCCATCCTAGAACAGAGGGAACTGCTCGACTGCGAAGCGACATTCTTTCCGATAAGATCACCTGCAAAATATCTATCGGAAATTGAAATGATATGTGTTTATTTTCACAGACCGTGTCCGTCTTTGACCATTAGCTATGTGTATAAAAACAACTTACGCCGTGGCTGGATGGAGTCATCCGTCGAGCTTCGAATGAGGCCGCGCTCGAACTGAGCTCGTATAGAGCTTACCGTAGTAGTTTCGTTTTCCATGGCATCAGACTGAAAATTTCTGGCGGAATATGTCAACTCCCACATCAGCAACAAAATACAAGCCAGCGATAGCTCGTGGACATCTTTCTTCACCAAGGGGAGAAAACAATGAAGAATGGGAGGAGAGAACGAGAGAGCGGTACTGAGAATTGATGAGTCACCGCTCACTTTCGAGGGACAACTCGTATCTCACAGGTGTAAATTATTCGTCCTGTTCAATAAAGACACTGTGCAGCGCAACGAGTGGCATTCTCTATTGGAGAGAAACTTATCGTCAGTGTGCTTACGTAAGGAATAAGATCTCGTCCATTGACACAGGGCCAGACGATGCCCATCCACCGATATAAATAGACACGTCTTTTAAGCAGTAAATGAATCAGGAACACGACATTAAATAGCAGCGTTTGCTAATTTGTGAACCAGAAAAAATATTGCGCACCGGAGCTGAACAAGATCATGACCCGGAACAGGGAAAAGTCAGTTTGCAATCACTCGACCAGTTAGTTACACCGTGCACAACTCACTTTGTGAATCTCATGGCGGGTTGGAAGGGTTTGATCGCGAAAATCTAGTTGCCAGCCACTGCGTGGCGGCGACAAAGGTATGAAAATTCTGAAAAAGCGCGTATAATCACTCGTCGTTCACTCTGGATCCATGAAGAACCTCTAGTGCATCGTGAATTACCCATTTTGCCACGATCGGCTGTTTCATCGCTTTACCGCACCGCCCGCGTTCGTTTATTTTTCGTCTGTCCTTTCTGCTTTTCTGATAATACTTCAATTCTTTCCGAAAACCCGAGCATGGGTCGAGTCTTCAAGGAGCATCGAGGTGGAAGTGTCGTCTACCTATGCAAGAAATGCCGTACATATCTCACGTGCAAGGAGGAGCTCGTTTCCACGAGATTCCAAGGTAAGGTACATTATAATAATAACATTTATCACGTACATTGAAACGTGGAAATATAACATAAGGGTAAAGATGAGATCTTAGGATAAATTTTAACAAAAAATTTAGAAAATTTGATTAGGAAGTGGGAGAGAACTGTGGGGCAACGGTGGGATTGACTGAAACATGGGAGAGTGGAGCGAAGATCATGGCGTAGAACTCACGGTAATACGGGGAACTTCCTTGAATCTATCGTTGACAAGGCACGAGGTTCGAATAAAGGAACGGGGTGACGTCATTTGAGCAACAGAAATTTGAGCGTCCGAGGTCGACTTTGCAGGGACCCAAATATCGTTGCTCAAAAGTCGTTTGCTCAAATGACGTAGCTCAAATGACGCTTGCTCAAATGACGTTGCTCAAATGACACCCCTCAAAGAAACTATTCTTAGAACGTTTGTTTTTTTATTTATGAAGGGAGAAACCAGTGCCCCTGAAACGGGACGTTCTAATATTAAAGTGGTGCGCTTTTGCATCGCTGAGCCAACGACAGCCAAATATCCGATTCAACATCATTTTCAATCTCATTAGCTAATCTGCGCGAATCGAGCGATTCTAAACAAAGCGCTGTATTCCTGATAGCAGGTTCAGGGAAAGGGGGTTGCGCGTTTAAATGGGATCTGGCGCAAAACCTTTTGATGATGAAATTTTGGACCTTTTCAAGCCTGGCAACGTCTTTATCGAGAAAGGGGTTAAATGCGACGGTACCACTCTCTAGGATAGATCGGATATAAACAATATGCGCGGACTAGGACAGGGATACTCCTACAGTCCCGCAGACTTTCCGTGTCCTCTGGGGCGCCCCGGGCGACCCCGGGTCGCCCCGCACAACCCCATCGAAAATTAAGCACTTTTCAGGCACCGAATTGGGGACTTCTTGTGCTCATTCGATTCCTTGTGACCTCAGCTATCGTTTTCACTTATTTACTAGGCAAAACGGATACTTATTTATTCAGGAATTACGTTAGAAAATCAGGACCGTAAATTCCGTCCGTGGAAAAGAATTTTAAGTGGATGTCTTTTCCACGGTCAGGAATTTACGGTCCTGATTTTCAAACGTTATTCCCGAATAAATAAACATCCGTTTTGCCTAGTCAATGGGTGAAAACGATAGCTGAAATCACAAGGAATCAAATGAGCACAAGAAGTCCCCAATTGGGTACCTGAAAAGTACTTAATTTTCGATGGGGTTGTGCGGGGCGACCCGGGGTCGCCCGGGGCGCCCCAGAGGACACGGAAAGTCTGCGGTACTGTAGTCTTTGAAGAAAGAAGCAAGTTGGCGTAGGTGGTGGCTTTTACAGAGACGGACATTACGTGGGAAGAGCATTTTAGCTCCTTGTCAAGAATGAAGCCCAAGTCCCTTACCTCGTTCGATACGGAAAATTGCGCATTTGCGAGTGTAAAGGGTCGAGAAGGATTAGTGCGGTCAATATGCAAAACGGAACATTTTGAGGTGGATAGGGTATGCTGCCATTCTTGTGACCAGAGGCCGTGTGCATGGAGCCATTTTCCGGAAAATGAAGCAGGAAAACGGAGTTGGGAAATGCCATTTTCCTGGAAAACGGAAAATGGGGTGTGCATGGAAAATTTCGTTTTCCAGGAAAACCGTTTTCCTAGTGGAAAACGTTTTCCGACCTTTGGGGTCGGAAAATGAGCCGGAAAACGGTTTTCCAATGCCATTTGAGAACGATTTTTGTTTTCTTGGTTTAAAAAGTGTTCGCTTTTGCTTGTAGTGACCAAACCAGTTAAAAGCAAAACTTTAATGTACTTTTCCGATTATAAATGGATAAGGCAAGATTTTATCTCTACCAAACAAGGCATATTAGTCTTGCTTCGGCTGCGATTCTACTCATATGATAAATGCACTTATTGGAAGTGGCGAATTTATTGCTGAAAATGTTTTAAAAAGTCGAAAATGCCATATAACAATGTGATACTCTGCAAAGCACATTGGAAGTTCATAATGCATCTCCTCCTTGACTTACAACAATATACCTCTCTAGAGGCTGTGCCGAATACATATTATACCAATATTCCCAACATATTTGAAGTTGACAGCCGCATTGTGTACAAATACATAGATATGTTTTGCATCTACATCCGACTAATAGGTGTCTTCATACTTGCTAAAATGCGGTCGATAAGCTGGTTTTCCTAGAAAACCAACGATTTTCCCGGAAAACAACCCCATTTTCCAGGAAAATGTTCCCCTACACCCATGCACACGAAATCGGTTTTCCCGGAAAATGATCGTTTTCCAGGAAATCGTTTTCCACGGAAAATGACTCATTTTCCTGGAAATCATTTTCCGGGGAAAACGGGTTTTCCGGAAAATGATTTCCCGTTTTCCATGCACACGGCCTCAGTCATGGATAGAATTAATATGTTGCGACCGTTGACAGCTTATTGATAGTAAGGAGCGCGTAAAGATGTAATGTAGTGCACAATTCCTCGTATAAAATAGCCGAAATGTAAAGTTTACATTATTCAGTAAACTCCGAAATATTTTTATAGTTTTCAAAGAAAGATTGTGCGGTAAAGACTGTTCACATAATCCCCTGCAGAGATAAAATATTTCTGAAAGGGTGTTTTTTTTTACCAATTTTGACTCGTTTGGGCACAGTGTCCAAACAGGTCAATGCGCAAAAAAAGGGTTTACAAACATACTTTCACATTTCTAACAGTTCATCATCATCATCATGTTTATCGTTGATAACCAACGAAATACGAACGTGTATAAGGACACGTAAGGCATACAAGGACACGTATGGCTTGAGGTATTGCGGAAGCATAAATAATGAACAAAAACATTTTCAGACATATGAAAATGTTTTTGTACATTATTTGGCGAGCATTTGAAATTTAACTTGTTTGAGCACAATGTCAACTTTGAAATTTTTTTATCTCTGTGGGGTTATATAGTTCAATTTATCCAAATCCTAGGAGAATAATCCAACCAAATCGACTCGCGTGAGACAACCAAGACAAAATTTATCTACCCATTATGCTAGGTGCATCTGATCATTCACAGGTGCGACTGGTAAAGCGTACCTCTTTGAACGAGCATGGAACACGAAGGAAGGATCCGCGGAAGAGCGAGAAATGATGACTGGAAAGCATCTTGTCAGAGATTTGCTGTGCAAGTTCTGCAATTCGGTCAGTTTATTTTCTTCATTTGCACATCATATTTGCTCTACAGAGACTTGGTTGGATGTACGAGATGGCGTACGTGGCGGATCAGCAGTATAAGGAGGGCAAGGTGAGCATTTCATTGTCCACGGCACCTCATTTTTCTTAGGTCATCCTGGAGCAGAAGCTGATACTAGAGGAAGCGGGAGCAGGCGATTTCGTCCCGGATGCGTCAAAGGTATGATATTATTCCAAAAGCGCTCGAAAGCCATGCCGGAAAATCTTCATAAATTTATTCAGGACGTTCACTTCATGAAGCAACAACATTCGGAGCCGGCAGAGAAGTTGTTCATGGATATCGAAGACCGAGAGAAAGATCTTCGTCTTCTTACTGGCATGTCACCGAGGAAGCGCAGTAATTGAATAAGGTCTGACATAACTCATATGCAGTTTATCAATATTCACCCTGTTGAAAAACAGCGTATCAAAGAGGTTGAAAAATCGCAAGATGCTCTCTGACGCGTATTGTGAGTGAATTTCCTCACGGTATCCGCATCTGTTCATAAATATACTCCAATTGAGAGAGGAAATCTCATAGAAGTTACTGCCAGCTATTACTATTGTTTCGGCCTTTTCCTTTGCATCTATGTGCCCCTGGGGTTCATTCTATGCCACTCTGATTCTCATATCGTTAAATCTATTAATGTTTCTCCTAAAAGAAATATATTTTTCGCATAATTTCTCGTCTCTTGTAGACAGACGACTTGTACATAAAATTCTGCAGAAATCCCAACCCGACTTTGAAATAACGAATTTTTGGATACTTCCCTACTTAAAATCGAGATTATGAACTATCAATGTACATACGAGGCAAGTGTGTGCGTGCATGTCGTGACGTGATTCCCGATCTTCATAATTTCTTGATCTTCAGGCAATGAGAGTACAGCTCAATAGGAATTTGAGCGGTTCGATTGGTCGCTGCGAATGCCTCTGGCAAGTTTTGATCTACAGATCACTCGCGTCATTAGCCACTCATGCGCTACCCTATAGTGTTCCTTTTTGTTCAGTACTTGTATAAATCTTTGGAGTGTTTTATATTTCTATAGTTAGGGTTGTACCTCTCAAATGCGTTGGGATCGCATATTTGAATATATTAAAGTTGCGCAAATGAGATGTGTGCTTTAAGGATGAGTGCAGCTGGAGGCGACGACAATCCAAACAGGAATTCTGGCGATCCCTACAATCGTGATAGTTTCACTGCGATGCGCAAAAGTCGCGACGATACACCGCCCACCGAAGAAACAGACGAGAGGAGGAACAGCTCTTCATCGTCGGATATGGGAACTGCTGATGACAAGGACCAAGCAGCCAATCAGGAGAGTGCGCCGGATGTCGAACAGGCGGTGACTCCCCAAAGGGGAGACGATTTCACGAATTTCGATTACGTATGTTATATATTGCTTTCTTCCCCAGCTATCTTTTCAGGTTGCTCAAGGCGATTCGCAAAACCTGGACAAAGCTGGACTTGCTCTCGCCATCAAGAGTCAGAATTCATCGGTTGAAAAACAAGCTAAACAACAGCACAATGAGATGGATCAATTGGGCCAAGCACGGAACCTCGAGGATCCAAGCGGTTCTAGCAAGAGGAAACACGGCGGCGAGGAGGATGAAGGTGCTTTGCTCTTTCTTTGACGGGCGTGCGTGAAAAGCAACTGAACGATTATTGCTCCTGATACGACAGTTGATATAAAACATATTATATGCACACCGGCGCAGCTAAAATTGTGTATACTGCGGAAAATCCAGAAAACAGCCAAATGTAGAACGAATTTAATAAGTACGGAAAATAGTCTGCCTCTTTAATGCACAAAAATAAGTCTTTGAAATAGGTATAACTGAACGGTAAAGTAGCTTGTTCCTTCAGAACTCTCGCCGGTGAGGAGGGCGAAACGGAGAGGGACGTTGACCGACCAAGATCACATAGACAGGTGAGCTCATTTATTTTTGATCACATAAACAGGTGAGCTCATTTATTTTTTATTGTCAGGGGCTTTGAAACAATGTCTTGGCGAAAAAAACTGCAACGGAGATGAAGCACCAACAACTTGAAAATTGGTGTGCGATCGAATCTTATTTGATACCTGTCCGAATCGGTGCATACGAGTCCCTACTAATTTCCCTATTTTTAGTCCCATTTAGTCGCTCTGACTATTTTCGCAGCACGGGGGGAATGTCAAAAAATATGGTGAAAATGATGTGATCTTTGAGGAAATCCGCCAGCAAATCCGTTTCCCCCGGAACCAGCAAGACTACTTCTCCCTCCGCCAGCACCAGCGCCTCTCCCAGCTCGGGCAGAAAAAGTAAGAAATTACTATTTATTTTTTTTCGCGCAAGTGCCGAGAGAGAAACTCCGCACCATTGTGAGTCACAATTTCCATCATCTGGCTCCTTTACACTGCGAGAGAGGGCTATTTCCATGGAGAGATCAGTCCGTATGGAACGCGGCATTAGACGCGTTTGAAACTTCGATAATACTACCTGTCAGAAACTTGGTTTCAGAATCGCTTGGCAAGGATGCTTCGATGTCATTGGAACCGATCCCCGAGAACTGCAGCGAGGGCCTTGATAAATACAAGAAACACGAGGAGGACAGGGACGATGGTGATGGCGAAGGTGGAGGGACAGGAGGGGCGGCGGTATGCCTTTTTCCCTCTTCTGTTTCATTTAGAGATCCAAACCATTATGTTTAAAACTTCTGAATTTGCCATTCCAGGGCCCCATGACTGCAGAATGATCGTTTATCGGCGATGGGCTTATCCGCTCACTGAAGCTGATTGTCAACGTGGGGCTGGTTGATTTTTGTCTATGCGAACAATTATTATATCGGTATCAGGTCTCTTATATAATTGATCTCTCACTACGATTACTGCGGGTTTCCTTCATCTCGATGAATGTAATCACATGTTCGAGCAGGGTTCTTATCGTTAGAAGTAGCATGTTTTATCGGTGAGTGCGTGTTTCTGTGAAAATCTATCTGTTTTCTGCTTACCATATTTATTCTGTGACAGCATCAGTTCAAATAACTTAATTCTTGATAAATGCATTAAATTATGTTTTCTTCGAATAGTCAAATGGTCGGCCTCCACTCGTTTACCTTTTTCTAATTGCTCCCTGTGAGCCACCAATATTTTCCACTTCAGTTATCATACAGTACCCGTTGAAATGACGATTCTTCCGAACAAAAAGAAAGTACGGGAGCATCCACGAGAAGGGGCGTATGAGAAAGGCACGAGCCATCGGAAGGAGGACAAGTCCGATCGTCAGCCACTCCCGAGGTTTGACTGAAGATGCTGTGCATCCATTGCGTAACGCTCGTCTTCCTTTGAGATGGAAACAGTTTGCACCACGGAATATATATATAT
>JACMIG010000213.1:0-12313 GCA_014805385.1 Levipalatum texanum
TATTTGGACTGTGATCTTTCACTGCACAAGGGGCCAGAAAGATTCCACGGTGTTTACTGGACCTCCAGAGAGGAAAGCAAAAAGTTCTGCCCATGCGGGGATTAAACCCAGAAAAATCGATAATTGATCTTTGATCTTCGGTAAAAGTGATTTGAAACATTCCAGCTGCCTGACCCTCCAAAGAAAAAGCAAAAAAATTGCCCCTGGCGGGATTGAACTCCCGAAAAATCGATAATTGATTGTCCGAAAAATTGACAATTCATCTTTGATCTACCATGAGGAAGAACTCTATACCACTCTAGAACACTTCCTGACCACCCACTAAGTAAAGCAAAAAGTTTGCCCCAGGCGGGGTTCGAACCAAGTGCTAGCCCAGCTCACCGGTTCTTTCCCGCGCAGATCGCACGGGACGCTAAACAGCGTAAGTCTGAGCGGTCTCAGCGTGACACTTTAAGAGGGGACGGACAAAAAAGCGAAAACTAAAAGTGGTCATAACTTCTCGTAGAAATGACCAAATGAGCTCATCTTTTTTTTGTTTTGTTCGTCTCGACCTCGGAACAACTCCTAGATATGTAGGTCCCGAAACTCCATCTTGACTCCATCGTATCATAATGTAGTGTCCCCCTGAGAAGTTGTGTCGACAGGCGAAAAAAACGAGAGTCGAACCTAAATTGCCCAGTTCACCTGGCGTTTCAACGTAGGTGAACTGGGCGTAATCCGAGCGAGACACACATTTTTTCCAAGACAAGGGGAACCCGTTCAGCTAAAATGAAGCACACAGTCGTGTACAGTTTTTCATGCTCTGTCGAATGGTATGTGACTCGCTCGGATTGACTAACAATAAGTAAAATGGGTTTCCATGTTAGCTACCCTTCTATCTCTACTGTCACATTGCACAATATCTTTATATCTCTAGGCACCTCCTGTTATCTAGTACCCCCGCTAACACTATATTGTAGAGAACCCGAAGCGTTCTAATTCCCACGCCCGGGCAACCCCAATGACGGACTGCGCGCGCTTTAATCTGCCTCACCGTACCCCGTTTCATGACCCGTGTGATTCAATCGACCATGAAAATGGGCGCGACGAGGTAGATCAATGGCGAGCGCAGTCCGTATTGGGGTTGTCCGGGCGTGGGAATTTTTGGGGGTTGTCCGGGCGTGGGAATTAGAACACTTCGGGTTCTCTACAATACGTACCCGGGTGGTACCGCAGTCGGGGTCGGTCAGGAGAGCTCTGCCTGATTACTCACGAGTTGACTTCTAATCGAACCTGATAAACTACTGCCATTGCCACTCTTGGAAAGTCTTCGTAGCTGAATCATGACGACACACTGAGACAGGGGATTGCCTAAGTGCCGGACCACCTTCTTATAGAACACACGGATATCTTCACTGAATAAACAATGAAAAGAAATTATTTTGCTTGAGGGTGAGGGTGATGAGCGTATTAGCGCTGACAATTGCACTGGCCACGGACTGCGACCTTGTCAAGACGGGCAATAAAAGAACAGCTCGTTCTATACGGCAATTATATCTGGTCTTGCAATTCAAAAGGTTTTATGCATTTCTGACATTGTGAGGGGAATTGAATTGACAGGATCGGCCCCATGTCGCTCGCACTGTGGAGACCTCTCTTTTTTCCCGCACTCTCTTCAGCCTCTTTCCAGCCATCACCTTTCGGCCAGCTGGAAGCCAGCTGTCAAGCATTCGGCATCTCTCCTTCTCCTACCTCATCGAATTCGCTCCATTTCCTTCCAATGCTCTCGTCTTTGCCCGCTCGTTGCACCTTCCCTGCAAGCTTATAAATACATTTCTTTGATGTATCTTTAAGCTGACGATTATCATTGCAGATGAGGGCTCCTACGCAGCCCGCTAACGTCACCAATAATCTCGATTCTAACAAATACATTTGCTGGATCAATAAGAACGGTAAGCTAACCAATAGAAATGAACACCCGATCCCACGCTATTATAATAGGTCATTTTTTTGTTATACCTCATCTTCAAGTACCCTGCATTTATTCGAACGAATTAGAATAATTGCAGGTGAGTGCCCCAGAATGCAGATGTCGTGGCAAGAAGAACACCGAGCCCTGAGAACAAGTACGCCTTTATTTATTCCTTGTTTGATTGTGATCAACAATTTGATTGTGATCAAAATCTCTTCGACGATCTCCGTAAGAAGCGAGGAACTGCTCCCCTCCCTGTCACTTCCACTCCCACTACTGTCGAAGTACTCGTGCTGACAAGTGTACTTTTCAAAAGTGTGATGCATCAGGCGGAGCTGGACATGTTCCGGCAGTGTCTATATTATTTTATTAGCATTATTCATGTACTATCGTTTTGCTGCAGGTGAAGTAGCTGACCAAGAGCTTCGAAATTATCATCAATAGCGTCAGGACGAAAGAGGACAACGATGATTTTCAGACATCGAAAAGTATTAACCCTGTTCGATGTAAACTGATGATAGTAAGCCTTTTCAGTTTCGATTGAGAAACGAATCATCGTTCAAGAGAAGTACGTCCGGAACTCGAAACTGGTAGCGTGAGCGAGTTGGTGATTGGTTGAATGCAAATTTAAGGACCATTCTGAAGCCGTCAGGAACGTGTTCACTGAGGTCACCATCATCACATGCACTTTCTATTGTTTGCTTTGCCTTTTAGCCAGAATAAATTGGTTCCAAAAGTTATTTCACCCGTGCACGTTTGGGTAGCTCCCATGTCTGAAAAAAATTGAAAAGGTCGGAAGCGCAGCCCAGGTCGAAGCGTTCACGGACGCTGTGGGGGTATGAAGTGTGAAAACCCGACGAAGTGGTCACATCCAGAATCGATCCCTTGACCGAATGAACTGCGATCGCGCCACCTGTCAATGCGCCAGTCTCGCAATCTTCTTTAAAGAAGGACTGGGAAGAACTTCTTGGCAAATTGCCAATCTTAATGGGAGTGCATTTCTCCAGAAGTCGACGTATGGAAATGCAACAATTCGATACGTCGATGTCAGGAGAAATGCACTCCCATTAATACTGGCAATTTGCCAAGAAGTTCTTCGCAGTCCTTCTTTAAACAATGACCTCTCCCCAGCAATTCGTCTTCATCCCTGGTTATCATGGGATACAGCCCTCATTATCTTTTGTTTTCCACTCCACGAACCCTCTCTCATCATTCGATATGGGCTAGGCAATCGGCACGTTCCAGAGTAGTGAACTGTAATGTTCGCGTTTGGACACTTCAAAACGTGTTTTGTCACGATTGGTCCAATCGCTTCCAAACTTGGCAGAATGACTCCCTAACAGGCGTTAGACGTGTCTTGGCATGTTTTCTCAATTATCAATCAAAGATCACACGAAAAAAGCGATACCTTAACGCTTCGCGACTTCGAACCTCGTTAGGGGGTCATCAGGTTGAAGAGTTCCAACTCAATATGTGATTTCTCATTTATTTAGAACTGGCGTAGTTTTGAATTTGGCGGGTTCGCGCCAATTGAGGTTTTGTTGTGTAAAACGGAAGAGATCACATTAAGGGGGTTCAGAGTTTCTACTGTTTTTAAAACACGCATTTCTTTAAAACACGCATTTCAGTCAGGGAAGTCGTAAATCTGGAATGCCCCATGCCTTCGGGGTGGATGATCTCGACCTTCTCACTCGTCGACAGGGATCTCAATAAGAACCTCCAGATCCTGGGCGTGAGCAATTTTACGTACGTTTATTTTCACATGAAATATTTTATTGTCGGCGGAAATAACAATGTGGAATGCATGCTCATCGTGCTACTAAATTTAAAAGGCACGCAGTGTTGCGGTTTAGCATTGCCCTTTTCACCGAGTTTTGACTGGTAAACAGAATATCTTGTCAGGGAGTGATGGACATATGTTCTGTTTGATTAATACCGCCAGCAATAATTTATTTTAATGTTTCTTTTACAGAAACCAGAAAGCACACGGTGCTTCGCTACCGGCTCATCAATTGTGCATGATGGCTTCTCGTCGGACATCGTAAGTGTTCTTGTTGCTTCCCTCGAAACAAGTTCACCCAGGACGCCGGCGACAATGTCATCGAGAATACGAAGCTCTGCGCGATCGGCCTCTACGCGAACTGGGCGGATGCCGCTGTGGCAAACTACGCAGAAGAAGAGAAGAGGTCAGGCCTTTGTTCCTGGGATCCTTCCCCCCCTCCTCTCCTTCCTCCCCCCGCAGGCCACGTATTGTGGTGGTGCAATAGCTGGTCCTTTCGCGTTTCGTTTGCACCTGTTCTCACTCCACTGTTCTCTCGTTTCTCTACTCTGTCTGGGTGGTTAGAGAAATGAAAGAACAGTGGAGAGAGATCAGGTGCAAACGGAACGGAAAAGGAACAGCTTTGGCACCACCATAATAACATGCCTTGCCATTTCAATTTGCCATACTTGCGCCTCTAAACTTCTGCAGAATCCGATTGAAGAATGGGGGCACATGGGGGTACTGGTATTTTGTGAGAAAGGGTATTTTGGAGAATGCCCAGATATTCTGTTTTCGGTTTCTGTCATGGCTGAGGTGAGTGACGAAAATAGTACATCGGACCGTACGAAATCCGTCTTACTAGGGAAGGTCGCGATACAGAACATTCTTTATGCTGCATTGATTGCAGGATTCCGCCCTGCCGCCTGCCGAGCTGGAAAAGAAGAAAAGGCGATTGGGCAGTCCCTCACCTGAAGCCTGATTCGGCGCCGAGGTGGGAAGAGGCCCTATGCTTACTTTCTTGTTCTGTGCCGTTTCAGCTTATCCAACTTGTTGCCCATGGATATGCTTGAATAAAAAAAATTTTCATTGAACTCCCAGTTCTACTTCGACCGAGTATGCAACGCTTCTCTGATGAAATATTCAGGGCATAATTGAGAACTGTTTGATGTATTCTCATTGTATTAAGCTCATCGTATTAAAGAAGGACCGGCAGCAACTTTGATCTACGGGTAGACTGAGGTAGACAAGGTTGGGATGTTCAAAAATGAGAGCGTACTGTAGGTCCGGAACAGTGCGTAGTTCTTGGGGTGAACATGAATTCTGTTTGGGATTTCCTAAATGTACTTTTTCTACATTGTCTACGCCAGTGTACAGCCAGTCGCAAAGTTGCTGCCTGTCCTTCTTTAAGGAGTTTCCTTTTATATTTATCTCATCGCATTAAGGAGTGTCCTTTTATCTTTTTGGTAGTCACAGCAACTAGTATTATCGAACAAAAAGCGTCGAAAATTCGTGTTCCGTCCGCCCTCTTCTCTCTCCATTGAACAAAGAGTTCTCTCGTCGTCTGACTGCTGGAGAGAATTTCGTGCTTGGCATGTTTGGACGCGTCTTAGCATGTTCCAATACATTTTTTCTCAAATATCAATCAAAGATCACGTGAAAAGTAACTCGCCTTCGATCCTCGATAGGGGGCATTATTTTGAAGAGATCCGACTCAATTTGTTCATTCTCTTGATTTAGAACTGATGCTGGTTTGAAGATGGCGGGTTCGCGCCAATTGAGAGTCCGATTGCATTGCGGTCGCGTTGCGGTTTACAACAATTCGTTCGGTGTGGCTGGAAAGACCCACTAGAATATAGCCGTTATCTCGGTAGAACTCCGGTTATACTAAACAATACTCTTCGTTTTAATAACTTTCGCATTAATAGCAACCTTAATAAACATTACAATCGTTTTGTCATGTAAAATGTATCATTTCGTTTCCCGTGTCGTGTACTGGTCTTGTTGCTCCTTTCGGACCTTTATCGCGCTTTTCAGAAGCCGCCCTAAACGCGGCACTACGCAAATATGGACATGGATTGAAGAAAAAGACGACTCTCCAAAGATGACTGATCAAGGTTTTGCCCAAGGTTTTGCCCCTATTGCGTATTCTCGGCGTCACTTGGCATATCACGGCTATTATACTCTGGTTAGCGAATGACCTGTTTTTCTTTTGCAGGAATTCCTTGTGAGGAGAACGGGTACCGACACCAAGATCGGTCGGCATCTTGGTCATCGCCGTCGCGAATGAACCCAAGGTTATATAAGTCTTATATATCATTTAAAACGATTACAGGTGCTCGTCGACCAGATGCTTTGGCTGCATCTGGAGGCGTGCCCCGTGTGCCTCGAGAAGATCACTCATTGTCAGCAGGTAGATCGTTGTGCATCCAAAATATTAAAGAACGTCGGGCAGCAACTTTCATGCAAATTGCCACTCTTAATGCGGGTGCATTTGTCCGTACGTCGACGTATTCAAATGCGAAATTTCCAAAAGTCGACGTATGGGCAAATGCACCCCAATAAGTGTGGAAAAGTGGATGCCAGACCTTCTTTAAGGGTTCAGAGTTTCTACTGTAAACCGAAAAAAATATAATTGCGTTTATCTTTCAAAATATGTGGTTTCGAACATGATGGTATTCCAGGCAATCCAATTTGCTTACTTGGTCATAAATGCCGAAGTGGTATTGTCGGCGGAATAAACATTCCGGACTGTACGCTCATCGCCCTACGATCTCTCTCCATTGTTCTCACTTTCTCTAACCACCAGACAACGAGAGAACAGTGGAGAGAGATCGCAGGGAGATGAGCGTACAGTCCGGAACGTTTATTCCGCCATCAACACATCAAGACGAGGATCGGTGAGGTTAAGCAGACCGTATGTTGTCTTTCAGCTGTCGGGGCGTGAGATGGCAAAGAAATTGGACGCTGTGGCGATCTACGAAAAGAAGAACGGAGCATTCTTCAACCTCGGCGCCTACTTCATGGTCAGCAATTTGTTTCTTTGATTTGAGGAGGCGAACTCGAGAGTAATGTCATATAAGATAGGTTAGATTAAAAATACCTATCCGTGAAATTCGCGTATCATGAGCCTAGGGGGAGCGGCGCTCCTCTAGGCTCGTGACACGCACCTGTAATTATGAGCCTAGAGGGGAGCGCTGCTCCCTCTAGGCTCATGATACGCGAATTTCACGGATAAGAATTTTTTTTGCAGTTCCAAGCCTTTCTAAGTCGCGTACCGTTCGAACAGTTCCAGCTGGTCAGTCAGAGACAGCGGAGAGAGTGGGTCACTAAGGGGTATTGTTTAACAATAAGAAACCCGAACTGCAATAGTACTGGACGCCAACAAATGTTTGTAATTATTTCATATATTGTAGGACGGCAGTGGAAACTCGCATGTGTCCGTGTCCCGCACTTATTGGGATAACAACAAGAAGCAGTTCGAGTATGAGCTCCTGGAACGTCATGGAATGGTGGAGGTCGAACTGTGAGCCCCAGGAATAGGCACATCGTAACTGATTTATTATTTGACATTCTGATAGCATACAATTACGCATTTATGTCATTGTTATTCGTTGAAAGTGTATTTCATTGCATGTACATCTCAAGTTGATCGACATATTTTGGTTTATTCGATATCCAGAGATAAAGTCGACATTCAGAGATAACGTACAATCAGCTATGAGAAGGTGTTCTATGCAGCGTGAATAAATGCACCCTTGTGGTTGAAGACATGAATGGGAGCTCCAGCAACTGAGCGATGACGGGCAGTCGGATTGCTGGGGAATTGCACCAAATCCTCCCTGCCGAGGCGACCCCGGCTCCACTTACTTGAATTATTGAAGGCATCCATTCTCTATCCTTTGGGTTAGGCACCTGGATCGGAAATTCTGTGGGCTGGTCTCCTTTTTGCTTATCTTTACCCATTCTTCTCGACGCGCTTTGCAGTCACGCTGGTATTGTGCAGCGCCAGAGAACTTGTAAATCGCGTTCCACGAGTCGAATTTTCCGCCTCTCATATCTCGGCGCCAATAAGGAATATGTGGCTGATTTCTTCCATACTTCGAGTGGAATCCACGGTCAAGTAGCGTGCCAAATTTCAGCTTCAGATTCCTTTTCTCCTCGAAGATACAAAGAGAGCTGTCTGCGAAACAGCACAATAGTGAGTCTTCTCATGATAAAGCGTTGCTCTCGCCGAGCCGCTAAGATATTAGAGCTATGGCAGGATCACTATTATCTAAAATGTGCGCTTTCTCTTGATTTAGAACTGAAGTTGTTTTGAAGTAAGCGATTTCGCGCCAATTGAGAGACTGTTGGCATTGCGGTCGCGTTGCGGCTGGCAACAATTCGTCAGATGTGGCGGGAAATACTCATGAGTAGGCATTATCTCGTCAGAACCTCCGCAGCACTCAGTACTCTTAATTTCTATAACTTTCGTATTAATAGCGCCTTACAATCGTTGTCTTGTAAAATATATCATTCCGTTTCCGCTTGTCGTATCCTCGTCCCGTTGCTCCTTTCCGACTCTTATCACTCTTTTCAGAAGCAGCCCTACACGCGGCACTACGCTAATTTCGACATGGATTGAAGAAAACCACGACTGTCCAACGATGGCTTATCATGGTTTTGCCCTCATGGTAATCTTTTGAGATCTGTTTATTTCATCGATGCAAAAAATTCCGTAAATTAAGCTTATCAGCTTGTTTTCATTGATGTGTCAAACGGTAGAGATTCCATAACAAATTGAAAAGTTTTCATGGAAAACCCGCGCAAACATGGCGGTTCCATGTCTCGGAAACTTGTTAAAGAATGGATTGTATTTTGAAAGTATTATGCTGAAAACGTTATACAATTGTGAAGATTCTAGCTTCCCCATACTCACGTGCTCGATCAATACCGTAACACGATGGATAATTATTTTCCAGATGCACTCTTTTATACAGGGCGCAGGCTGCGGTCGCGTTGCATAGCTGTTTCGCATGATCACACGTTTTTAGGGCCCAAAAACATGTTTTGACATGTTCCTGTGAAGTTCGGAAGCGATTTGAGAACTTTTGGTTTGGGCACAAAAACATGTTCAGACGTGTTTGACACGTGTCAAAACTTGTTAAAAACATTTGTATGATTCTTGCCACATCTTGCCGAGTCGCCAAATTTGGGCCGATTTCACTTATTCCGTAAAACCCGGTTCCGGAAAGTACCATTTTCCGGAATTTTTCATGCAGATACTTCTCTACATATATTATTGTAGACAATCGCTCCGAAAAATGAGTTTTCCGAATGATTACCTGATTGGTGAGACAAATAAATGTTCAAACATTATAGTTTTCACGTATGTAAAAAATTGACCTCTAGACTTGTTGTACTACACCAACTATGCGAGAATTATGTCTTGGGGTAGCCAAACATAATAAAAAAAGAAAATCTGAAAAACGGCCAAGGGTCAAAAAGATATGATTTCTTGAAGTTTTTCGTATTTTTGGCCTAAAACGACCAAGGGGCAACTTTTTGTCGAACCGAGTATGTTTTGGTAATCAGGACCACAGGGCACACCTATGCGCCAAATATGGGTTTTTTTAAACGTTTCTTAATGTATCAATTTAGATTTTAGGTTTGCCCTTTTCAGGTGCGCTTTCGCCACCGTGCATGCATCGAGCTGGAGTACACGAGGCAGCTGTCTCAGTTTGTGAGGGCCCCCTACACCACAAAATGTCGAAAAAATGTTTGCTTGCAATTGCCCCAGAACGTCTTTAAAGAAGGGCTCCTGGCACTTTTGGACCCCCTCTTTTTAGTAGTTTAGTCGAAAGAGCTCGAAAAAAGCTGTCGAATGACACCAAAATCATAATTCACTGACGACATTTTCACTATCTAATAAGCGAAACAAAAAGATGGCACCATGCCAAGTTCAATCAAATTCAATCCCGATCGTTGCGGGACCAAATAAAATGACATCTGGCACGGTGCCAAATGTGATAAATCGCGTTTGTCGCGATGATTAGCGACATTTTTGTGATTTTTTTATTAGAATATTTTTAAAAACTGGAAAGGATAGCCCGAAACTGCAGAAATGTAATGAAACGTTCAAATTACGCGAATAACAATTTTGGCACAGTGCCAACAAACAATTATGCAATTTTGCTCTATAAAAATCAAGGAATCATCTATGGTGGTTGTTTTTTATATCATTCGACAGCATTTTTCGAGCACTGTCAGTTGAAAATGAAAACGAAAAATCGAAAAGTGCTCGGAGTCCTTCTTTAAACATCATATTATGCCCACTGGAACACTCCTAAGCTGATTTCACTTACATCTCTCACAGATGATATACCACATGGATTCAGAGATAGAAAATGTATATTGTCCGGTATTATAGTGATACGCGAACTACCTTCGTGGTAAGCAGCGTAGTGATCTATCTTCTTCCGCAGAGGATAGATCACTACGCTGCTTACCGCGAAGGTAGTTCGCGCGTCGCCTCCGCATCACTATAATACCGGACAATATTGATCTTTGCAGGATGCGCTTCGTCAGGGCGCAGACATCATCACGATCCTCTGCCACGAGAGCAGTCTGGTGGAGATCACCATCTGGATGACGTCCCCCAGGAACGGCGAGATCAGGATCTCTCATTCCGTCAGGTTTTTCATCCGCTTAGCGAGTTTTCCTGACACCCACTTTTGGCATACTTTTGATTTATACTTGTTTGAAGATAATAAATTTTTTATTTATACTTGTTTGAAGATAATAAACCGTGCGCTCTCGTTTACATTCAATACAAGACATTCTACCACTGCACTTTTTGGCCACAATCGCCACAGTTTTACGGAACGGAATCTTCGTCCAACTCCATCTTTAAAATTCGCAGTTTCGCGCCTACAGAGAGTCCATGAGCAGAGCGGTCGCGTTGCAGTAGGCAACAATTCGTTAGATATATGGCGGGAAATACTCATGAGTAGCCGTCATCACGGCAGAACTTTCATTGTACTAAACAATACTCCTCCGACGCACTTATGATAGCTTTAGCATTAATCGCATAGTTGTAATTTAAAGAAGGGATAGGAGGAACCACATTTGCATTGGGGCAATTGGGGACAAATGCACTTTGGCCTGAGTCTGGTCTGGATTTCCATAATGATCGTAATCACGAAAATTCCTCCTACCCCTTCTTTAAGTTTGATAAACCAAAAAATAAAATAAAATATCCTTTCGTTTTCCGTGCCGTATCCTCGATCCGTTGCTTTTTCCGCCAGACTCAGGCTAGGGATGGAGGGCGAACAGCCACCCGGAGTGGATAAGCTTCTTCTTAACGGCTGGATCTGCCGCCTCCTGTCGGCAACCGATGCATTCGACGCCATAAGAGAGGCACAAGCGATGCTGAACGCTATCAGTGTTGCACAGGACTTCGAGGTTAGTGTTTAGCCGCGCACCACCGAATTTTATTATTTTCCGTGCTGCAACTCAGCGTTCTTTCTATAGACCGTTCTGTAACTCCGGAACAAAAGGAATACAAAGCTGAAATTTTGCTAATTGTGCCTGGATTCCAGCCGTAGCCTGCAAAATTATAGCGACGAACTCCTGGCGGGCCCAGAGTTAAAGAAGGACTAGGAAGAACTATGATTCCGTAGATTAGACTTAGAAGATTAGACTAAGACCATTAAGACACTAGATTACGGAAATTGAGAAACGTCGAGCGAAAGTGCATCGTTCCAGACAGATTCTGGTGTCAAACGCATGGATTTGTCTGGTCTGGAGTATGCAAACTTGCTTTTTGAAAGTTCTTCCTAGTCCTTCTTTAAAGGAAGCTGACTTTTTGCCTTCCGATAAGTTCTTTGGCGCAGAACAAGTAGATGTGAGAATGTCCAGCTACGTGGGCTTGGCCTTTGAAAGCATTCACCATACCAACTCTTTGCGCTACGAGAATAGGTCTGCTTAACCTCACCGATCCTCGTCTTGATGTGTTGTCGGCGGAATAAACGTTCCGGACTGTACGCTCATCGCCCTGCGATCTCTCTCCATTGTTCTCTCGTTGTCTGGCGGTTAGAGAAACGAGAGAACAGTGGAGAGAGATACTAGGGCTATGATCGTACAGTCCGTAACGTTTATTCCGCCGACAATATCCATAGTTAAAAGATTCCTTCAGGCGATGCTCGACACTCGAATGGTCGATGTGCTCGCGACGCTGGCGACGACCATCGAACGCTTTTCTCCAATGGCCATTATTATGATGACTTCAATGCGTATAATGGACAATGTTCAATTTATGTTCCACCCGTCTAACTATACCCGTCGCGGTGAGATCTTGAAGGCATGGATAGATCACGGATTCATCGCTATGTTCGATTTCGATTGTAGAAATTTTTACCAATTATTTTAGACCCGTTCGAATACCCTTGCTTCAAGCAATGGGCTGGAAAGAGGATCTCAAGCACAACACTGAAGCGTTGATCTTTACACGGTTAGAGCATAATATTGTTCGGAATTAAAGTGATGCGGAGGCGACGCGCGAACTACTCGACGCTAAGCAGCGAAATGATCTATCTTCAAGCGCAGAAGATAGATCATTT
>JACMIG010000213.1:26051-39513 GCA_014805385.1 Levipalatum texanum
ATTTTTTCTCCACAATCTCTGCGTCTTCATGGACGCCGTGCTCCTCCTTGTTGTCTCTACTTCCGACAAATCATCCTTACTCCTCTTAATCATCCCCTCTTCTTCTCTCTACTCCTCCTCCTCTATATACCTCGTTATCCTCCTCCCCTCCTCCTCCCCCTCCTCTACCCCCTAACCCTTCGTCGATTCAAACACGTCGGCAGAGTACAAAGCCAAGAGGGAGACACGACCTAATTCCAGGGACGTCCTCCGGCGATTATTTGATGTGTGGGTTCGGGGGACGAGTCTAACGAGACCCGGAGAACAGAGGACACGACCGCCTTTACACTCTATCTGCAGATGTAGATAGAAGTTGTAAGCTTCTCTGTCGCCATAATCTCTTTATTTAGAAACTATTTTGATACATTCACATATATGCAAACTGTAATCCCTTGCGTACAAGCTATCCCCCTCTCCAGAACGTTTCTTAATTTAATTATATCTGACGCTGTAGAGACAGGGTATTTGACTGACTTGTCGGCTCCTTTTGGGAACTATTTGATAAAGGCTATCTAGAACAATCGGATAAATTCACGTCATCGCTGCTTTGGCCTTTTGAAGATTCATCCTGGCCCCAATTGGCCCCCGAGATGGTCCTTTAGGGCCTATCCGTGGCTGCAACCACCACACCCCCCTCGTCATGCTACGACTTGAGCACTAATCTCTAACGACCTTCGTACAATGAGAATGGGAGTCTTTTCTTCCAGCCCATTGCTCGAGACTGAAAAAGTCCCTTAGCCCCTGGCGAACAACAAGAGCTTGAAGGAATAATGCACTGGAGTGCGGAGATTTGGAGCGTAGCATTTTTGGTACTGTCGATCCGGAAAGTTCGTGGGACCCCAGATAGAGCGGTTGCACACTTAGTTTGTTTACACTAGATTCATCTGCCGCGAATTGTGGTCCTGTGGTCCTGTAATCCTGTGATCCTGTGGTCTTGTTGTTCGTGGGTCCTCAAGCCAAACAGGCAGACTCCCAGACCTTGATTTGGTTTTCCAAAACCGCGATCTGGAAGGTTCACTGTCCCCAGTAAGCGCTATAGCAAAGCCAAGCACGTAACCTCCTCTAATGCCCGGAACAACGCCCATTCATACCGCCTCGTTCAATATGTTACTTGCGCTCTTGGGCTATTAGTACCGGAAGTTCAAACTTCCCGCGCCTGCGCCGTCAGATACATAAAAGCAGCCCTCCCTTTAAGTTCCATCTGATCGTGTAGATCCGCAGAGAGAGAGACCACATGTGCGCTCGAACTGATGCATTTAAATTGGCGGAGGAGCGAGATGGATCCGAGCTCGTTTACTCTGGGCCTTCCAGTAGGCAGGAGGAGTCCATGTGGACTCCAAACAGGGGCTCCCGGAAAAAAGGAGTCCAGTAATCTAGTAGTCTCTGGGACTTTAGGCCCAGGACTGGAAATCAGTTTCGGAGCTCTTGGGCCTGGAATCGCGTTAGGGGTCTACCCACGCTTGAAAACAATTGGTTGCTTAGAGAAGGACTGGCAGGACATTTTTGGCACCCCCCTACATATGGAAATCCTGCATTCCAATCGTGTCAAGAATTGTTTGTAAATAAGGGTTAACCTCTTTGAGGACTCTGTGAGCACACTAAACACTCCTCCCTCTTTCTTGTGCCCCTCCAAAATCCCAGGAGGGAGAGGGAGGATAAGGAGGGTACTTCACTAATGTAAAGACAATGGACCGTGAGGTCAGAGAGCCACTCTCACGAGACCGAAGATTCCTTTAGTCTCTGTGTGCACTGCTGACTCTCAAGATTCTCGTTCCGGTATCTTATGGCTGCGATCTAAATTTAATTTTTTCACGTGAAAAAGTCTTCCGCATTCTTGACACACGAGGCCCATCTTTTCTGTCGGTTAAATTCGGGCTCAAAGTCCGCGGTTCGCCATTCAATTTGTTCACAAGAGATGATCCAATCGAGATAGCGTGGTCTTTTGTCTTTCTACTGAGAAGGGAGATGCGCATGTTGTGCCACGACCCACGGAAATCGGATTGAGTTCGAACGAGCGCCGATGAAAATAAGCGCAGAACACTGACGAGGCGTGTCGGTTTTGACACTTTTGAGGAGGGAGTGTAAAAGAGGAGTTAAAGAGAGGAGGGAGAAGATCAAGTGTTTCTGAGTGTACACCTCAGACAATGTCGGTGCGTCCGCTGTGACGTCTCGCTATTGAGTGCAGAGGCTAAAGACTACATGGGAGTCCAATAGAACACGGGAGCAACAATTCTACGAAGACATGATAAACGGTGGCTACTGCGTTTAGCGGCTTTAAAGTACAGATGATACTGCGTTTAGCGGCGCAAAGACGGAGCTTGCGTCGTTTAGTGGCGCAAAAAAAGAGCTTACTACGTTCAGTGCTTACCTGCAACAACTGTTGCCGCGTGTTGTCGTTGATCGGTATACACTGGCCCTTGCCTCCGCCCCGGACATCCTCGATCTCGTCCGATATATGGGCATCTACAAGGGATACAGTAACCCTATCAGACGGATACCGTATTCCTCACCACTCAGATCGATCGGCATCGGTATCAAGGGCTTGTCCTTGTTCCGACCTCCTTTCCTGCCCCCTTTGGGCCCACGTGCCCGATGGGTCGTGGGAGGAGGCGGAGGAGGCTCCCCGGGAAGCTGGAAAATACCATTCCGTTTCCATGCCTCATATTTCCGCCCTACCTGAGCTGTTCCCGGTCCGCTAACCACAGGACGAAAATTGTTTTGGCCTCCTTGGAGATCGGCAATGTCGTGCAGTTTATTTGCCTGGAGTTTTTTTTAGGATATTTGAAACAAAGTATTTTAAATGAGATTATGGTACCTCAGCCGCTGACAGGTCTGGGAGGAGCAGGAGGAGGCGTGCCATGTAAGAAACTATCATGACGGTTGAAAGGGGCCTCGGCTTTCGTCGGCGGCGGGGAGAAGAAGGAGAGGAGATGGAGGGAGCCAGTGCGAATGGGTCCTGGGGGCGGAGCCCTCACTTTGATGCGCTCTGAACAGAGGAGGCGAAGGAGAGGGAGGAGTAGTCGTCGTTGACTGTCAGATACACAGCCCGGTGTCAGATGCAGGGAGAAAGACTGGAGGAGGAGGTGGGGCCACTGGCCCCCACCTCCCTCCTCCCCCTCCATCCTCCTCCTGCCTACTTCTCTCTGTTGCTTCTTTCTCTACCAACGGGATTATGGAAGAGCACAAGTGGGGCGGGGCCAGTTGAGGGGGGTTGAGTCCTTCCCTTTTCTCTCTCCACTCCTCGAAGGCTCCGGATGGCAGTTTGGATTTCGCGGAGCCCCATGTTTTGTCTTGGCCGGCCCCGGATGTGAAGTGGAGAGTACGTGCAGCATGACATGAACCCAGCAATTTTCGCCTTTTTCTCCCACCGGGCCAACGTGCCTGGTTCTCCAAACAAAAAGAGGTCTTTTGAGACGGACTGTGCTTTGATCAAACTGTTGTGACTAAAGAAATTAAACATTACTATGGCAAATAAAATCAGGACTTTTAGCAGGTTCGTACAGGCATAATTTGAGTTTCTCACAACTTCGAAGTGTATATTTTTAGTTTTTTTCGGATAAAGTAATTAGGACTGATCCTGCTTGAAAATGAATATGATTTCCTGGTCCCAAATTTATTGTCAGTTGATTAGTGCGCCATGTGAATGACCGAACATAAAACTCGCATTTTGCGCCAAAAGACGAACTGAGGCATAGAACTCACACTTTGGCGCGAGCATTGATTCGCAGAGATTTGTATACCTTTGATATCATTATTGTGAATTGGAATTCGGAAAAGATGGCGGTAATTCGGACTGCTCTCGATCAACCTTCTACTCTCGATTTGGAGTATAAAAACACGCCGGGGGTATGTTACTTTTATTTCTTATTTCCTTATCGTTCTGATCGGGTAAGGGAGCGGGCGATGTGTTTTTGTGAAATTGGCGTGTTAATCTGAAGGTTGGGGTATTCGATAGTACATATGTAATGATTCCGAATAATTTATAAAAAGATCATCATTCCGAATAAATTATAAAAAGATCATGTGCCTGTCGGTTTCATTAAGTGCCGAACTGGCTATCGAGGAAAAACGTAGGCTACCTGACAATAAATGCCATATTTTTGCAGCTCTTCATGCTCCACGAAGGCTTCCTATTCGTACTTCAATGCTACACAGAATGGGACTCGTTCTCAGTCTCCGTATTCGATGAGGTGACGAAACAAAATTTTGAGCAATAAAAATAACTTTACACATTTTTGTAATAATCACAAAAATGGAGCTTTATTAATATATAGCGAAAAATGCTCCAGAAGGCGTTTCTAAAGAAAAGATAAAACTCAGAATCTACTTCAACGTGTCGGCAGTCGTTTATACAAGTTGGCGAGTCCGAACGTGAGGATCAATGACTTCGTCCCCATTGGCAAGTAGTACGTAATTTTGTGCGAAATCCACAACTTGTAGTAACTTAAAGAAAGAGTAATAGGAATGGGTCTGCAACCAACATCGATTAATTTTGGTTATTATGGTTATGGGCAATTAAAGGCAGTTAGAACGAAAAAAGTATCAAAAACTTTGTTGTAAAGGCGTAGCGCTGTTGAAGGGACCTTAATTACACCCTTTCCAAAAATTTTCACTTTTCATTTGGTAGATCAGGCCATATTTTTCGAAAAATCGATACCGACCTTGACTGCATTTTTAGGGCTGGAATTGGGTTTAAAAAATTTTTGAAGATTGTTTTGTGACTAAGTCGAACATGGAGAAAAATATGTACTAGGTCACTTATATGACCCAGATTTTCCTATTACACCTTCTTTAAAAGAGGGTTTCGTGGACTTGTTCCGGAAAGTGACATTTTCAACCATGAGACGAAAACTAATGAACTGACAGAACAGCAGGCGGTGTGGAATTTGAATTTCCCGCAAACCTTGTTCGTTAACGAACGTTTGATGCCAAAATCAATTTAGTTTTGCGCGTTGCGAAAAAGTTATTATTTAGATATTGTAAATTTAATTTTCAGTGCAATAGGTGTGGAAACGTTTCGATACCCAAACCTATACGGCCGACGATGTATCGTAGGACTGCTAACAATTCCGTTCGTTATGATTGAATCGAATGGTGAGCATTCCTTGTCACCAGAATTTTTGCGCAATTTATTGCCCGGGGTTTAAATATATTCCCCGGGGATGGAAAAAGAGCAGCGAGGTATTAAAGGGTACCTATTGTTTTGTTACGAAACAGACAGCAAGGCTGGATTGTCAAGAGTTTTCTGACTTTCTGACTGAGCGCGCCTCAACGCTGGCATAATTTTCGTTTCTCACCGATTAAGGAATCCTTGTCACCAGAATTTTGTTTCCAAACTTGCATCAAGGATGGATTCTTTAGAGTATCATGAGTAGAGGAGAAAACGAAAAGATTGGAAATGCTTTCACTGCGGCATTCCACACTTTTAACTTACGTGTATACGGTAACAAATTGCAAATTAGAGTTTTGCTACAAACACGGAATCTATATAATCGGTGAGAAACGAAGATTGTGCCAGCGTAGAGGCTCGCTCGGTCAGATTGTCAGAAAACTCTTGACAATCCATCCTTGCTGTCAGTTTCGTAACGAAACAATAGGTACCCTTTAAAGAAGGAGTAGGAGCAAGATTTCTGTCCGTAAAACAGCTGTGGAAATTGTGGACAAAATATGGTAACATGCAGACACAGGCGAAAGTGCACTTGTACTTTCGCCTGCGTCTGCATTTTAGAATATTTTGTCCACAATTTCCACAGCTCTTCTACGGACACGGAATCTTGCTCCTACTCCTTCTTTAATACCTCACTGCTCTTTTTCCATCCCGGGGCATATAAGCCCTGGGCAAGTAATCACTAAATTCACGAGGGGCAAGAGATAATGTAAAAGGAGAGACGCTGGCTTCACTCGCAACCTGCGTCCCTCCTTTTACGTTATCTCTTGTCCCTCGGGAATTTAGAGGTTACTTGCCAGGGCTTATATGTTCGAGTAATAATGACACCCATTTAGTGACGCTAGAGGATCTACGATTTGATGTGATCATGGATGTAGCTGGCGTGATTTATCCATCATTCCTGATCGCTGATACGTTCGGCCCTTCGAGCTCACTTTATGCGCAGAAACGAACCGAAGTCAATATGCAGTTCATCAAGATTACGGGTATGGCGGCTGTTTTGAATGCGAGAGCTGTTTACAAAGTATTGGACATATAAATCCCTGGCAATAAATCACGCACTAAATGTTGGCGAGAGATAACGTAAAGCAAGAGACGCAGGCTGCAATCAAAACCTGCGTCTCTCCTTTTACGTTATCTCTCGCCTCGTTATGTGCGCGATTTATTGCCAGGGGTTTACATGAGGTGTTTGTTGCGTTAGAAATCCCCGCGTCCCATTCAGCGGAGATGGTCACGAATCCCTTGAATATTGAAAGCCTTTTGGCAACCTTGGGGCACTGGACAATAACAATTACTTTATATAGGATACACAACTTCCGCTTGATCTAACCAAGGATTTCCCCATATCAATCACATCTCAGGTGCTCAGATTTAATGTTTCTTTGATTTTTCATCTAAATTCGAAACAATGTTCTCTGGTGGTGTCTTTTTGTATACAAGTGTAATCGACGATGGAGATTCCGTAGAAAATCTATTTACAGTGATTTTCGGTCTCTGTCGTGGTACAAATGGGCAGGGGATATGAGGGGTGACGCGGGGTGCCCCCGGGTGCCCCCCTTCTACAATGGGAATCTGCAGCACTGTACCTCTTGGATTCCCGTTTAACGTGGTGTGATTTGACTGGACATTGGACTAGGTTTGGACTAGGTTTGAAGAAGGTCAATTGTGCACAGTCAGTTAGGCTCTATTCAACTATAATAGTCCTTAGGCATTATATGGGTCCTTAGAAATTCTAAGGCCCCTTATAGTCGAATAGAGCCGTCCGTTATTGGTATTGCCGGACGTAGGGAATTGGAACACTTCGGATCCCCAGACAATACCCCCTCCCACTGCATCAAATCAACCTCAGCGTTTCGAGAGAGGCTGTGCCATGATACACAATGCGACGATATGCATATTGGAAAGATTTTTCAGTTCTCCCGAGGTGAGTCATTTTTTGAAACTTTTGATATGAGGCCAGTCTGAATGTGAATGGGGATGCATTAGCCTTCATTCTAGCATTCCAGATTTTATCCGGACAATGGAAAAGTTTAATTCGAGTCCCTTGGACAAAGGAATGAATCAATTTGTGCATTTTTAAACAAATAATTCCGGATAATTTCAGGCGTGCTTATACTGCGCGCAAACGGGAAATCTACTGCGCCAAATGCCTATCACCGTGCAAGGAATTAGACTTTCAATATTTTTCACGGATTTCGTGGGGTTTGAAATTGCATTGGAAATCAAAAATAAGTTGAAATTTTTGAATTTAGCGGCGACTACTTCATTGGGACTTTTCTTAATTCGCGGGAAAACATGATAATTGTGGACATCAGGAATGGAAGGTTTGCATTATGAATATTTTTAGTAGTT
Organism: Levipalatum texanum; assembly: GCA_014805385.1. NCBI lineage: Eukaryota > Metazoa > Nematoda > Chromadorea > Rhabditida > Diplogasteridae > Levipalatum > Levipalatum texanum. The sequence goes on from JACMIG010000213.1 coordinate 33,610, forward strand.
GGGTAATACATTTTACTTTGGCCCAGTGTCTGTGTTTATTATCGCAGTTCCAAACCCTTCTAAATTCGTGTTCCGAACAAACTGTTCTCGCTCCATTGAAAATAGTGTTATCTCGTCGTATGTTCGCTGTGGAGCATTTCGCACCTGCTTTGGAACTCCCATATTACTTTGACCTGAGCCCGGTCTGAGTTCCATACTGATCTGAAACTTGCTAGTTCTCCTTCTTTAATATTATTTTCGTGTATGATGAGGAAAAATTTCAGGATGTTATCGCGGAAAAAGGAAAAATGTGTTCAGCTCATGAGGATTTCGCGCGATGGAAGCGAATTTATGGAAGTTCTAATCGATGATCCTACAAAGGTATTTTATTGTTAGTACTGTAGAGAACCCGCAGCGTTCGAATTCCCACGGCCGGGTAAAACCAATGGCCAATTGTGCGCGCTTTTGGTCTTGAGCCCTGTTTCAGGATATGTACGTGTGTAGTGTTATAAATCAAATCCGTCATTGGTGTGCGTGGGAATTTGAACGCTTCGAGTTCCCGGCAGTAACACAATCCTGCAATTTGCTCTTCAGGTCCATTCGTTTTTCCTGAATGTTCCCAAGCTCACACTCCTCGCGGGCCGAGCGGCCAACAGGGCGGGCCTTTTCTCGCAGAATCCGACGCCCAAGCAAACTGCGTCATCCTTGCTCTAATAAATATATACTGTTGTTATAGGATACTAAAATATTTATTTAGTTCGTAGAGAGCGTGAAACTTGCTGCACGGAGTTACCAAACATTTTTTATAATCGCGAACCCCTTTTCTCTTTCACAACTCAGACTTGAGGCCATAAGACGATAGTTCTTTTTGTATCTTCGCAGTGATTCTGAGGGTAAAATGTACTGTGCAAGGAATTTCATACACAGGCCAAAGTGCACTTGCACTTTTTTTCTGGGATTTAGGCTGGCTTCTGGGTTTTAGCGACATCTGCCTCACACACACGGAACTTTGCTCCTACTCCTTCTGTAAAAACAGTAACGATAAAGTAATTATGAGCGTCGAAGTATGGAAAGTACAATTGACCACTCCGGAACGGGAAAGGTCAATGTTCGTGCGAGGGAGAGGCATAAACCAATCCGATAAATAAATTCCATCCCCATTCTTTTGAATTGCGCGCCAAATTTGGGATAGCATTAGCGCACTGGCGCGAGAGGTTATTCGAAGAGTTATCAACACGCTTCGCAAGCATCTCAGGGAACCAAGGATGGAGGTACTTCGGAATGTTATCAGCCAACACTCGACGATCGATTTCGAACACAACAACAGTAACGGAGTGCGTTTTTATCAATTGGGCTAATTTATGAATTTATGGAATTACATATGCATTTGGCTAATATGCCCTTGTTGCAGTTAATGATGTTTCACGAAAAACTTCTGATCGTATTTCAACTCTACACAAGGGGCTCCTACTGGATCTCTGTATTCGATGAGGTCAGAAATGTAGAGAGTAGAACGTGTCGCAAAAACAATACATATATCAGGGTTGTTCGGAAAAACCAAAACGGAAAAATTCGGAAAACGGAAAATTTTTAAAAACGGAAAATATCGGAAAAAAACGGAAAATTTCGGAAAAACGGAAAAATGCTATTTTTTATTCCTTTCTTGGACAAAAGCTATGAGAAGGTACATGTTTGTGATGAGCACAACGACAAAGGTTTGTGAGAAGCTGAATAGATGTGTTTTCGAGTAGCCCAAAACTTGAAAAAATTAACCATTTCAATACGTTTTCATGGCTGAAGTTTTTTGTTTTATGGAATTTATTGAAGTTAGGAAAATTGGAAATAATATTGGCAAATCTGTTTTAGCTATACTTCCTGAAAAGTTTACCACAAAAAAGGATTTCACTTTCGGAGAGAAAACAATCATTCTTTCTTGCGCTACTTGGAGAATTTCCGTCAACATTTTGCAGAACCGGAAAAAGGAGTATCTCGATCTCTGATATTTTTTTTGCAGAACCGGAAAAAGGAGTATCTCGATCTCCGATACACATAAAGATAGTTAGGAACGAGGGAAATAGGGAAAACTCGGCCGGATTCGTTGTCGATTTGCAAAATTTGAAGAGGTACATGGCAGAACAGCTCTTTTTAGGTCCAAGGGCATGAAAATCACTAAAATTAGAGTTTTCGTGAAACAATTTTCCGAAATATTTCGGAAAATTTTTTCGGAAAATAATTTTCCGAAATATTTCGGAAAAACGGAAAAGATCGGAAAACAGAAAACGGAAAATGAACAAGCCTGGTACGTATGTCATATCGAAGAACCAAATACGCAAAAGAATAGATCAAAATAATGCACGAATTAATTTTTCTTACACTTTATTGTTAGTCGGTAACAGAATGTATAGCGAGAAAACGTTTCATTTTTGCCACCAATTGGAAGTGATGTTATCCTTTCCTTTTAGAGTACTCTTCAACGTGTTGGCAATCGATTCTACAGATTGAACTTGTCAGAAGAGCGAATAAACTGCATTTTTCCCGTCGGAAATAAGTTCTTTTACTCTGAACACTTATATTGATGAAGACTGGCAAAAACGTTTTGGCACAATGTCAATCTAAATGAGAGTGCATTATCCCAGATGTCTACTGCACTCGCATTTTGATATTGTTAAGAACCGGAAGCGTTCTAATTCCCACGCCCGGACAACTCCAATGACGGACTGCGTCCGCTTTTGATCTACATCCTCAAGCCCCTTTTCATTGTCGATTGAATCACACGGGTCATGTAACGGCGTTAGATGAGGCAGATCAAAAGCGCGCGCCGTCTGCCATTGGCCTTGTCCGGGCGTGGGAATTAGAACGCTCCGGGTTCTCCACAATAGGCATTGTGCTAATCAGTTCCTGTCAGTTCTGGTATATTTTTGTGTAAAATCGCTTTTAGTGCTAATGGGGTGGAAAGTACTTATCACAAAAGCAAACATGATACTCTATGCGTGGTCGGCTTGACTACAATTCCGTTTCATAGAAGAGGATCGAAAGGTGAGCCGAGTTTGAGTGTGAGAACCATCGTACATGAATGAATAACCACATGGTTTCCAAGAGATCACTAAGCGTTCCTAAACTTCATGTTTATGAGCGCTGGCTATGAGTAATAAATCAACAGAATTTTTGAACCTTCAATTAAAGAAGGAGTCTGGGCACTTTTGGACCCCCTCTTTTTAGTAGTTTAGTCGAAAGAGCTTGAAAAAAGCTGTCGAATGATACCAAAATAATATCTACCGACGAAATTTTCACTATCTAATAAGCGAAGCAAGAAGTTGGCACCATGCCAAGTTCAATGAAGTTCAATCCCGATCGTTGCGGGACCAAATAAAATGAAATCTGGCACGGTGCCAAATGTGATAAATTGCGTTTTTTCGCGATGATTAGCGTTATTTTTTGTGATTTTTTTATTAGAATATTTTTTAAAAATTCGAAAGCATAGCCCGAAACTGCAGAAATGTAATAAAACGTTCAAATTACGCGAATAAAAATTTTTACACAGTGCCAAAAACCAATTGAGCAATTTTGCTCTTTAAAAATCAAGAAATCATCTATGGTGGTTGATTTTTATATCATTCGACAGCATTTTTCGAGCACTATCAGATGCAAATGAAAACGAAAAATCGAAAAGTGCCCGGAGTCCTTCTTTAAAAGTTCGAAGGAATATGAGAATGGATGATAATATTCGACTTCAGTTAAGCTCGAGGATTCACGATACTCTCTGATCATGGAAAGGGTTGAGAGAAATAGTCCATACTTCCTGCTCGCAGACTCTTTCAACTCACAATCAGTGCACAGCCTGTACGCATTTAAATCGGCTAATTCCATCACGCAGTTCCTAAAGTTGACTGGTATGTCTGTTACTTTCGATTTGAGAGATGTTTAATTATCAGAAAACACGAAGCTTCCACTCGATCCATCAGCCGATTTTCCAGTCTCTGTCAACTCTCGGGTAATGATGGAGAATTTTTATTGTCAAGTGCGCGTAATTCCCACGTCCGCAAATACGAATGCGCAAACTGCGCGTGCTCTTGATCTACCGTTTCTATCGGTTAGCACCACTAACTTGTAAATCGTTCCGCGCACACTGTCGTTAGCGGTTCCTACTTGCGAAACAGCAAACATTGGAGGACCGCGAGTTAGCTGGGGTGCGCTTATGGAGGCGTGGTTCATCGACCACTGAACCATTTTATGTTTTTCGCATGTAGGAACCGCTAACAACAGTATGCGTCCCGAACGATTTACAAGTTCTGTGGTGCGAACCAACAACGCAGTTTCATGACCAGTCGATGGGAACCGAACATGAAATGGCGGTATTTAGAGGCGATCAAAAGCATGCGCATTTTACTTTATTTTACTTGAAACTTGGCCGCAACTTATTACCATAAAATTGCCACTCGAAACTCGGGTTCATTTCCCGAACGTAAGAAAATGATGGATTTTCAATCGTCTACAATCATGAAAAAATCGGTAATTTACATAGAACTTGCTGTTAGGCATTCTTTAACAATAATTTTCAGTGCGTATGCGTCGCCCCAGTTATAAACAACGGCACAATCTATATTTGTGAAGCAAACGATACTACGATCACGGTGAGTGGCAAAGAGCTTTAAAACTGTCAAAGAGAACTAAAACGCTCGACTATTTAAAGGAGTACGAGCAAGATTCCGGTCCGTAAAATAGCTGTGGAATTTGTGGATACGAACCGCAGAAAGTTTACTGTAGTCGCACGACTTCGAGTCAGTTTGCGATTCCTCGAGAGTGTTTTATCGGTATATTTTTATTTCTTTGTTTTATAAATTTTCATCGGTATCTACGCTCGTTTCTCTAGACATGCAAAACATAAAGAGAGATTTAACACTCCTTTTTAACGCCACCCAGACAAGACCGCCCAAAGCTACCGTATCATAAGGGTGGTTTTTCTCCAAACCATAACTCCTGGTAGAATCGAGTATAATGAGAGTGGCATCGAACATCTCGTCACGGCGAGCTATATCCGTTCATGCCAATATCTCCCTTTTGAAAGTTGCTCCTACTCCTTCTTTAAAGAAGGACTGAGAATAAATTATTGGAAAAAATCAGTTTTAATGTGAGTACATACTTCGACGTCTGGAAATGCCACATTTCCATACCTCAGGGTACGGGCAAATGCGCTCCCATTAAGACTGGAATTTGTATTCGTTTGGCTCGGAATTTCCACTTGACCTAATCCGAGGAGGAGTTATGAATGTTGTTAAGAGATTGGGAGCAACCTTTACATAAACTATCGCATATTATGGAGTTTTAAATAAGCTTAATTAAGAAACAAACTATAGTTAATTTTAATTAAATTTCAGGTGAGTTTGTATGGTGCACATTCGGGCGATCTGTTGCGGACAACATCAGTGCTAGTTCCTGGCATTAAAAATTTATCGCGAACCGTTCATCAATTTGTCATAGGGTTTGAGTGAAATTGGATGGTGCGACATCATGCAATTAAGCGACTACTTCATCGGATCGTTTCGTGATTCCAAAAAAGACAGTATGCTCATATCCGTGGACATCATAAACGAACGGTTAGCTGAATCCATCATCAACTGTTTGGAATTTCCCGAGACAAAAATAGGCCTCATTGAGGCCGAAGCAAACATTTCAGAGTGGTAACGCGGAAAATGAATCAACATACGTGGCTTATGGCAATATCGGGCAATGGAAGTGAATTAAAGGAGGAGTAAACCGACCCTTTATATTTCGTCCCACAACGAATTACCCGTTACTTCAGTTGTTACGGTAAAAATTGATATCAAACTGCCATAAAACCAGTCTGCGATCATCCGTGCACATTTTCGATTTCGCGTTAATTTTTCGTGTTGTGCTTGATTCTATATTTTGTGTTTACGTTAATTT
>JACMIG010000214.1:0-13558 GCA_014805385.1 Levipalatum texanum
CCCGCTCCTCTTCCTCCGTCCGCGACATGCGCTCTCGCAGGAATTCCCTCCGCCCCGTCACTCAATCCTCCCTCTACTCTGGGTACTGTATCCTTGGGCAACTCTGGATTACGGTAGTTCAGATCGGACGTTGGCACTGCGAGGGGAGCCTCTGAGCGGACTGCCCGTTCTTACAGCCCCATCGACATGCGCAGTCGTCTCCAGTCCTTCTCTTCCCTTCCCCGTACTGCCAGTGAATCGTGCGTCTTTTATATCGTTCCGATGAATACGTCCAATTGCATCCTTTGCAGGTCGAGCACTTCGACGGCTTTCGATCTGGATCTGGGAGGACCTCCGACTGTTCGCTCTCGCCTCTCCTCGTTCACTGTCTCTGGGGAAAGCGACTGGAATGCCTCCACTCGATCCAGGAGCAATTTCTCCAACCAAAGTGGACGGTGCCGCAGCTCCACGTAAATCAATGCCAATCCAATTCTGATCTTTGATCTTTTCCAGTTCGGAGACTCGCACCGCCCGCGAGAAGGGAGAATCTTCGAGTGCCAGTCGATCCCGTCGCAATTCGATCTCCAAGAACCGAGCACAGAATTCGATGTGGGACCCGACGAGAATTCTACCGTAACCTCGTCTACTCCAGCTCCAACACGTCGACTGCCCTGCATTATGGAGTACCTACCAAGCCAAGTGGAGATGTCCGCTCCCGCCGTAACTCCTTCACCAACATCGGAGGAGCCCAGTATTCGATGTTGGTCCCAAAAGGATTTCTACCGTAACCTCCAACTTTTCCAGCTCCGATACCTCGACTGCCCTCTATGCTGGAGTGCCTACGAGGCCGAACGGAGACGTCCGCTCCCGTCGAACTTCGTACACGAATCTCTCGTCTGGCCATGCGATGGGAAGCTCGTCGAACACTTTGACTGCCCTCGAGAAGGGAATTCCCTCGATGCCCGCGGCCGATGTTCGATCTCGTCGAACTTCCTTCAGCGACTCGGCCATGAGTGCCCACGAAGCCTTGTAGGATCCCCTCCACGACATCTACCGTAATCTTCCCCTCTTCAGCTCGTACACGTCGACTGCCCTGGGGGAGGGAGTGGCCACGAGGCCGAGGGGAGACGTTCGCTCTCGCCGCACTTCATTCACCAATCTCCACTCCACTGGAGGAGGGGCCCGGGAGGCCTGGTGTGGAGGCTACCGTAACGACTCGATAATGACGTCATCAGGTCGAACACCTCTACCGCCCTCCATGTGGGAGTTCCTTCTCATCCCTCGGGCTACGTTCGATAGAGGAACAACTCCTTCACCTCCCACGGAGCCAAGTCTTCGACGTGATCTCTGATCTCTCAACTGAATTAAAGTCCCTTTCTACAGGTCGAATACGCGTTCGGCCCGCACTGCCCGGGGAACTTCGTCCACTCGTTCTGCCGTCGAATACACGGAGCCTCGCCACACTGAGCAGGGGTAGGAGAGGCCCCTGCCCATTCCTACCGTATCCAGTATTCACACCGCTCGATCGATCGCCCCTCCTTCCCGTCGCGGATCCTTCAACGAGGTTCGCAGCCCCGTCAGCCGCTCCATCGACAACGTCCACATCGCCACCGACACCCTCGGGTGTGATCTTTGATGTTTGATTTGATCTTTGATGTCGTTCAGAGAGGAAGAAGTGTACACGGCGGCCGACCGCGACGCCTCCATGGCCGATGTCCACCCCTCCGTCCTCACCTCCACGCCACTCTCCGATCCTCACGTGAGTTGATCTCATTGATCCTTGATCTTTGTTCTTTCCAGGCAGCGGCGGCCGTTCCCTCGGTCGAGCGACTCGGCCAGTGAATCCGACGGCGGCTTCCAATGGCGATTGAATCAAAGCCCCGCTCCTATCGGCACTTCCACGAGCCACTGGGATAAATTGATGCCGAGGGCTATTTAATCACATGTTTCTGTTCACACCGCACCTTTTCTGTACTTCGTCGAATCAATTTCGAAGCGATTGGGAGCAGAGCGGGGATGGGAATGGCTGGACGAGTGCTTCTCCTGCTCCTCACTTCTTGTAGTCAACCATCGTGTTCTTGCTCCCTTCCTATTTCTTCTCCTTCCTTCTCATCCTCATCTCTCTTTTCCTCTTCCTCTTTCTCTTTTGACTCCTTACCTTCTTTTCCATCTTCTCTCTCATCTACGGAGCTCTTCTTGGAAGGGGCGTGGGTGACGGTGCTATAATTGGTTCTAAATTCTTGACACTATTACTTCATAACAGTGCATTTGCCAAACAATGTATCTCGTTTATCATGCTTCCCACTTTTACTAGCCCCGAGATTTATTCACAGTCGCTTTCTGATTACCCGGGCCGGATTTAGACATGAAGATGAGAAGGGATTTTTTTCTGAGAAACATATTTATTTCACAAATCGAAAGCTACACATCAAAAGTGACGATAGAATAGAGTGGAAGTCTCGTTCAGATTGCCTCCTTCTTCCTCTTCTCGGCATTTTCCTTCCTCTCCTTCTCCTCCCTTTCCTTCTCTTCTCTTATCTTCCTATTGGCCTTGTAATTCTCGTAGTCGAGGGCGATCAACTTGTCCACAACTCGCTGGCGATGAGCGCCTGGAGAGGGAAGAAGGAAGGAGGGAAGAGGGGGGAGGCAACCCACGCTCTCGCTTCTTCCTGAAGGCGACCCTGCAGAGACAGGCGAGGATGAAGAGGCCGGCGATGACGACGGCCACGAGAGTCACCGTGATAGCCGTGGACTCGGACTGGAAGGGTGGAGGGGAGGAGAGGAGGGAGAGGGAAGGGAAAGGCAACCAACGTCGCCGCCCTCGACGTGGGCCTCGGGGATCTTCCATTCTCTGAGATGCTTCAATATCAACGAGTTCTTCCGAGAACGAGAGGCCATGAGGGGAGAGAAGAGGCCGGTCGAGGGAGGGTAAGATGGGAGATACGAGGGGAAGACTGCAATAATTGTCGAGAAGAATGAATATTCAGGCATGCTAATAATTTGAAATAATTATGAGAGAATTTAACATAAGACATTCGAAAAGAATTCTGATCGTGGCTCGAATTGCCAACTTGGATTGTAACCGAGCCAAGCCCCGACTTGCTCTTAGACAACGAGTTCTTCATTGAGGAGGAGCGGCAGATGCCGAAGAGTCCGAGGGGAAGGAGAAGTTCAATTCGAGACACACCCACCTTTGCATAACTGCATCATTTGCAAAATGCTTCTTGCTATTGCAAAATTTGGTTGCAAGAAGTATTTGTTCATTGATTAGTTCTAATTTGGTTGTACGACGTGTCGTTGTCCTGCAGTTCTCCCTCCATTGTGGTGTCTCCTCCCCTCCCATGCCTCCCATCTCCGATTCCACTGGACGACGGCCAAGGAAAGGAAAGGCAAAGGAGCCGCGATCGGCATCAACCACTTCCCGCAAGGGGTACGGTATCCCCCCTCCCTATCGCCCCCTCCCTTTCTCCTCTCCCTCCTCCGCCGCCCACTCCTCTCTCCCTCCACTTCAGGAGGGTAGCCAGCAGTGTCTCCCGCCACTCCTCCAGCCGTGCCAAATCAACCAACGGCTCGAGTGCCATCCTCCGCGCCACCCACGCAAAGCTGAAACGGAAAGTTCTGTACGATCCTCTCCAATTGCTCCCTAGCTGACCTTAAATCTTTGTAGTTGCGATCTTTTCCGCTGGTTCTGGATCCTCGTTCTCATGTTCGCTGCCAACATGGCATTCGAGTTCGCAATGTCGAGGAGGGTCGCGTTCGTGAGTGGTCCCTGTCCCCTTCCCCTTCCCACCTCTCCACTCCCTCCTCCCCTTCAGCCCCGCACCGGCGACTCCCTCCTCCCCCATCGCCTCTACGACGGGGCAGTCGTAGTGACAGACAACTTCGAGTGTTCCTTCCTCGCTCGTCTCTGCCTTCAGAGGGACAAGATGCACTACATTGAGTGTGCTGCCCAGGTATCTCAGTTGTGGGCGAAGGAGACGTCTCCCTTCAGGCGATGGAGTGCATTCGCTTGATCCGTCCCGATATATCCTACGATCCCGCAACAATCCCTCTCACCGCAACTAACGTGGTGCATGGAAGCCTGTCGAAAGCCAGCTACCGATTTATGTCTGTCCCCCATCCTCACTGACATTCTTTCACTGCATTCAGGGACTCGAAGTATTTTACCATAAATTCCACGACATCATCATCATCGGAGTAAGCCGCCCACTCCATCCACATCCACACCTTTCTCTTCAGTATCTTCTCCAGCATACACACCCTCGCAGCTCCAAGAGATGCCAGGACTTTCAATTGCAAAAACCATGATGGATTTCCCGAGCGGACTGATGTTTGAATTCTTTTTCTCATTTGTGTGAGTAAGAATTTTCAGTTGTTCTTTCTACCAGCTGAGATAAATTTTCATTTCACAAAGTTCAAGAATAATTACGAGTTTGTGCCGAACTCCAATCGTCAGCGACCAGTGAAATGCTTTTTCAGCTTATCTCAAAGAAACTGCAGGTTCTCAAAATCACGCGAGGGCCTATTAAGAATGCGAAGTGGTTTTACGCTCAGAATAATATCGCAATAAACGCAAATCAAGAGGGGAGAAATTCATGGATTTCGAAGGTTCCACGTTCTCCCATTCATCCCTCTCGCTCTCCCTCCTACCTCCACTATCCGCTACCGATGTCCTTTCAGAGTCCGCCCTATCAAGTCTCCCACGGCGAGGACATAGGAGCCATCTTCCAGTTCAAGGTCTTCAACAGCTCCTTCCGTCAGTCCTTCCCCCTCTCCTCTCCTTCATTCCCTCCACTCAGATCTCCTCCGTGAACAGATGAGATCGAATTCGTACCTTCGTCAGTGGGATTCGCCCCAGGCAGACATGGAACTCCTCCTCATCCTCCGCCATGTCCTCATCCACTACTGGAATAAACTGCATCTCTTCATGGGAAACCCTAACACCGAGATCAAGGTTACGATTTCCCGGAGTCCCTGGGAATTACTTTTTATCAGATTCGACCCTACGACATTGAACGAATAGTCGAGTGCAGAAGGAACTGCACGAAGAACTTCTTGGTCGCCTTCCTCCCTCTTTTCTCATCTTTCCCCTCCTTCTCTTCTCCCCTTCACCGTGTCCCTGCAGATGTACGAAAGATCCACAGCCGCCTTTATAATCGGAGTCCGCGGGCCGGGGAAGAACCCCCGTGACAACTGGTGAGTGGAGTGGAGGTCATTGGGAAAGTTGACGCCTTCAGGAGGCCCTCCTTCCTCGCTTTTTCAACCGGTTCGCGCCTGCCAAATCTTCACCATAAGTGTTCGGAAGGGAGAGAAGCCAGGGCCAAGGGGCACTTTCAGCCGCCGCAGACTCCGTCTTCTTTTCCCTCAGCAATCCTCTCGTCCTGATGAAGGAGAACGAGGTACTGTCCACTCCGTAGTCCTCTCCCCTACTCTCCTCTCCAGTGGTTCGCCGCCGTGACGACTTCGAGTCTCGGCCAGCGCTCCTTCCACGCAACACTCATCACATCACTGCGCATTCTGTGGAGGGACCTCAACGGGGCCAAGAGTGGGTGGTCCCCTCCCCTCCTCTCCTCTCCCTGTCCTCTACAGGCTTCAGTGGCTCAATCGAGACCCCGATGGCCTTCATGTACCTCGGGAAGAAGAAGGGGGCGTCGGGAGTGAAGATGCAGGGGAGAATGGTGTGCGACTGGCGACTGGCGAGGGCCAAGGTGGGGCGGGGCCTCTGACAAGGGAAGTCTCTGCAGGAGTGGAAGGAGCGAGTGGGAGAGGCGGCGGAGTGTCTGGATGTGTGGAGTGGAGGGGAGAAGATGGGCCTCTCCCTCAACGGGACCACCTCCGTCGTCCAGTTCTGGTACGACCGGAGGACCTTCGAATCCGACATTGATACGCGCATCCCCAACGTCAACTACCCCGTTGGATTCTGAGTCATGAAGTTGTGGACTCGGTCAAAAAATCCATGTTCTGTTTAAACCCTCGTGATAAAAGGGTTTTTCGTTGTTTTATGTCGAAATATATATGACACTGAAGAAGGCGGAATCTTTTTATGAATCCAGCCAGTCTCGGGGTGGAGGTGTGTGTGGGGGAGGTCTCGTCTGGGCGGTGTCAGTGTCAATCCATCAGAGGGAAAGAATGTGTGTGCCCTGCGGCAGATGTCATGAGGACTCCCCTCACTCGATTATCAGAGGGATAGTTTTCTCCGAGCTCTCTCTCTCTCTCCTCCCTTCGAACGGGGCAGAGTCGGGAAGCAATTCCCAAGTGCCGAACGGCTCGAGCTGCCCCCCTTCCCCCCCCTTCCCCCTTCACAAGTAATAACCACCTGATACCTCGCAGCAGTGGACAACAACTCAGATGGTGCACTTGTCAGTGGATGGGTCTCTCCCCCTCATCTCATCCTCGATGGAGGGCGACAGTTGCCTCCTCCTCCCCCTCCAGCTATTCTCTGCAGCTTCCGACTCATCTGGCCTCCCCCCCGTCCACTCTTCCCCTCCATATGCAACCCCCCCAAGGAGGCCAGGGCAGAGGGGCCCTGATACCGGGACCCTTGATTAGAGACGATGGGAACGGATCTGCGTCTCTCCCTCGGCCTCATCTCTAGGGACCATGAGCTGTGTTTGTCTGTCGGCGACCCACTGTGATACCGCCCTGGACTCCCCTCCACTGCCCTCTGACCCGGGAAGGCAGGTTAAGCCTCCCATATATGGGAGGTCTTCTCACCTTTTGCTCTCTCTCTCCACTCGATAATGCATGCGATTAGCACCTCCTCTCGTCTGTCTCTCTCCTTCTCCCTCACTCTCTCGCCTATCGGATCAGGCCTGCCTTCTCTCTGCGTCTCTCCATCTCTCTCTTATACCTGGTGGATTGCGCAGTCTTCACTCGCAATGGGGGGATCAGATGGGCAGTCCTCCCCCCCACACCTTGCCCCCCTCCCCCTCCATCTGCAGATTGCAACAACATGTGTGTAATAATGATGGCTGGCCGCGTAGGGCCCGGTGGCCTCCCCCCTCCTCTTCCCCCCTTCCTTGTCTTGTGGAGACTGTCCACGAAGATCAAGGGCCTGTCAGCCTTGTTCACCGACAAGATCCCCTCTGCCTCTCGTGGACGCCCCAGGGCAGTTTCCCATGAACATTCCCCCGTGTCCTCTGGCTGGGCCATAAACAGGTCTCCTCCCATTCCCTCCTTCTCCTTCCTCCCCGTTGAAATCGGATCGATCATCACCTTGTCACCTCTCGAGTCCTCGGTTCGCATCCTCCTTTTGTCTCTCTCTTCCCCTCATCTCTTCTCTCCCTCTTCTCATAACAAGTGCCCTCTGAGGGCGGCTTCTGGCCCTTTATCCTCATGGCCTCCATCACCCTTCTTCCCCTCTATACTCTTCGGTAGACCCCTTCTTCCCCCTCTCCTCCCCGTCCAACTCCCCCATCAATTAGGGTCGAGTTCTTGTTTATTTTTGAAGGAGCAGGCGCGAAAAAGGATGATCGTGGTGGGTGTTTCCGGTAGTGTTTGAAGAGGCTTCCCGTTGCCTGTCCGCGCCCATCGTCAACTCTATTCACGAACTACAAGCTCCTCCTTCAATTTCAGTCGGGGAAGTGGACAGGTTAATCACCTCGCAGTCCCTTCTCTTCCCTTCGGGTCATCTCTGCCCCTGTCCCCCCCCTCCCCTTCAACAGAGGGGACTCGTTTACGGTCCCCCGACTGTTGGGGATGAGGGATGGGCTGCAGATTTACGCCCCTCCCTCGCAGTGAAACTCGTGGCACGGGGCGGAGATAGATGCTCTGGCTCGTCCCCCTCCACCTTCTCTGTCCAAAGGGCAGTCTCCCCCTTGGCAGTGCCCCCCACAGTCTCTCTTTCTCTCTCCTCCCGTACTCTTCCATGCATCCACAATGAATCATTTTCCCTTCTCTCCAGATTGAGCTTCATCTTCTCATGAATATTCTGCATTGTCTAACACAGCTGTTTTGCCTTCTTCGTCTGCCCTCGAAAGGGAGATTGCCCCTTCTCGCGCATATTTCAGCCCATCCCCAATGGCCCTTTCCACACCCCCTCCGAGACCCCTCGATGCTATCATCCCCCCTCTCCCCCTTCCCCTCCCCCATCCAACTCGGAGTACCTTGTCCCTCGTGGGGCCTCGTCTCCTCTCCTCAGAAGGGTCCTCTAAATAGCCTCGTTCCGGATTATTCTCACTACTCCTCTGCTACATTCCCTCATTCCCTCAGCCTCTCAATCCGAGATCGAGATGATTTTGTCCCCTTCCCTTCCTTGCTCCTCGCAGATTCTCTCATACTCATTTATCAGCGCTCGAATCCTTTGCGATTCGACCATTGAGTTGTCTCTCCACGGGGGCCTGGCCATCGTCCAGAGAGACCACGTGGGGGGAGAGACGCAGAGAACGTGGCTTCTGATCGGCAGTCCAGCCCTAACCACCCCTGTTTCTTTACAATCCTCCCTCTCTTCCTGCACCAACTGTCGCCGGGTCTCCTCTTCTGCCGCCAAAGAATCACTTCATAATTTTTCACCTGATCTAATTTTATCCACCTCTATCTGAAAACCGTGCTTTTTTCGCGAAGTTGTTTGTAGCCTGAGTAACGTGCGAATCTCAATGAAGGAATGTGCTGTGAAAGAGAACTAGACAGTTAGAGGAAAGTCTGTCCCTGTGGGCTCCTTTTCCAGCTTCTTCCAATCTCTACACGCGCTTTACTTGTTTTGTTATGATGAATCCTCCTGTCCTGTGTACCTGATTCACCTCTGCCCATTCCCATGGACCAGTGGTCACCCCTTGCTTCCATTCATTCTGAATCATATCCGAAGCATCCTCCACTCTTCTTCCTCCATCATGTCCGCTCTACTCTGCTATCTCTTCCTGATATCAGTTTCTTCTCTGATCTCTTCTGAATCCACTCTGCCGACCCAACTCCTATTTAATTCTCGATCTTCATTTTCTCCGCGCTTCAACTCATCGCTCGCGAGTACCGCCAACTTGCTCGTTCGAGTCCGCGATCCATTCCACAACTCGAATACGTGATCAATCAAGTGTCTGGGTCCCGTGTCTCATGTTCTCTTGGATGACTCTCTTCCAGTGTCATCCTCTGGGCGGTCCGGGTCCCTCGAGTCTCCGCCCCTTCGGACTGGGAATGGGAGGCGGCGGTTCCACCATGCAACAGCAGAGCGAGATGGCCGCCTACGAGGTATCTCTTCTTCTTTTGTTATGGAACAGAAGCCTGTTCCTTAGTGACTGCGACTTATTCTAGCCTTCCCTTCCCTTACAGTATTTATTCTGTTTTGACGCGAAGACGTCAAAGTCAACGTTGTTCCTTATGCATCGGTGAACGTTCTGAATTGCAGCAGCACCACGCTCAGCCGTTCATGGACATGAACATGATCTTCAACCGCGGAATTCCCAAGATGTGGCAGGTACGGTCGTTGGTTTTTACATTTCCAACCAAACACGAAAAAACTAATCGCGTATCATTCTCAAATAAATTCACAGCCGCTCTCACTTCCCTTCCCTCTCAGCACCTTCACAATCTGCATAGCGAATCTTGAAGGGGGCATCAAAAAGGCCCCTGGAATCTTCTTCTCTCTCATGGGAGGACGCCAATCTGAGGCCACAAATCAAGGCGCGTTCATAGGCCGCGCGTCCCCTCCATGCAATGCGGGGAATTGCGAGTGTTTAGGGAGTTGCTGGAGGGAGATGCTATCAATCTGAGAATCCCTCTCCCCCGTATCTCAGGAAACGGGTGGAAAACAAGGGGTCTTCTCATTGTCTGCCCCCCTTTACGAGTGGGGGAACTCCAGGCCCGAGCCCAGTCAACTGCAGGTGTAATGAAGTTATGGGGCAGGAATGCCAGGCCCATTACCAGTCCATCTACCCAAATTTCGAACCAGGAAGGAACATGAGCATTGCTAACAGAATTAAAGATGACGTTGAGAACAAGTGTCGTGTTTCCCCCTGGGACAAGTGAGTGATTTGTCTAGTTTTATCATCAGTGGATGGGGGAATAAGTGTAATACTTCTTGCTAGTTCTCGGGCACCAGTAGACAAGAATGAAAAAGAAAGAAAGCCAAATCGATCGAACACTTGTCTTTTGCAGGTAGCGGATGACATGAATCGGATGACGAATTACATCATGGACCTTCGCAATATGACATTCGGACTCATGATCATATCAGGTACAATAATGTTCCATCGGCATCATAGACAAGACTGACCAGGAAATAGAAAAAGTTTTCCAGCGATCGGCGTAATAGGCTTCCTTATCCTCCGGGCTGTCAACAAGCGAAGTTCGCGGCGGAAGAGGAGATACTCCCGGACGTGAGTCATCTTCACCAATCACCTATTGTATTATTTCGTTCTAGTGTTAATTTTAGGACCCACGAAGACGGGCCGACGCTCCCTCGCTACTACCAACCACAGTACATGCCCGAGCCATGGGATCGGCCCAAGTACGCAGTCCCTTACCAGTTACAGTACGCCCTTCTCTCCCCCTCGTCCACTTCATCCTCCCATGCAGATCGACTTTCTCCCACCACTCGATGGAGGAGAAGAAGGCACTGGATGCTGGGAATAGGAACTCGCCCGAGGAGAGGAAGACACTTCCCAATGGAACACTCACCTACAAGGTGAGTGTTTTCATGAAGGTCCTTATTTAGTGTGGCCCTTCCCGATGTAAAGGAATACTCTTATTTATTTTATTGTAAGTGTGGAGTACCAGAATATAATGTTTGCAGCCGTACAACTCGATCTCAGCCCCTCCGCCCGTCGTAAGGGAAGATATCCACGGAGAATCGGACGAGTCCCGTCGGATGGAGGATTCGTTCTCCTCCGGTTCCCGCGCCACCACCGTCAACCCCATGCTCATGACCTCCTCCACTCCGCCCACCACACACAAAGTCGCTCCTGTTTGAGTCGTGCATCCTCTCCTCCCCCTTCTTTCCCTCTGTTCTGCACTCGCTCCTTCCCCTGCACGATTCTATGCACGCCTTTGCAGCGATCACTGGAGCCCATCAAGCTCCTCGTCGAGGATCTACCGTATGCGGACAATTCGTGAGGAGACCCCCAGTTAGTCGGCGATAACATCCCTATCGTTGTTTCTGGCCTCTTTCCTATTTCCCATTCTTCCCTCTCTGGAAGAAGACTGCACGTTAGATTATCTGCACAAGACGCACGACCATCCTGTACATCGTTTTCCTCGGTTGTTAATTGGAGTACTTCAATAGTTTCAACAGAATAAGTACTCAATTAACCCCAATTCCCATTTCCCTTCTATCCTCACCTGGTTTCCCTCTGACTCGGTTTCTCCTCTTCTATCACGATCCTTTTATCTCTTATCCGACGGGCAATTCATTCGTTCTTCTAATCCGGACCTCTCATTGCTTCTCAATCGTCCAAGTGCCTTCCCTTCTTTGTCACGGAACAACCAAGAATCATGGTGCTATGCTTCTATTCGATTCCATGATAACTTCTCACGATTGCCATATAATTCTCCATCTCTGCCAACATTTTTGTACTTTGCAATACACTCCCCTTGTTATACTGTACAGTACTGCTGTTTGATTTTCGAATACTTGCGAACGAAAATATATTAATCTGCAAGGATGTTATTGAAGTACAGACATCGTGTACACTACAGTACAAAGACAATTGAAGAAAATGTTATTTAAAATAACGAAAAATTACTCAGAACGAATTTTGAGGGAGTTTTTTTATTGTCGGGAACCGAGGTGTATAATTTCGCAATCCGGATTTACTGCGCATAGCGCTTCTTCCTATAGCTACTCGCTCGAATCGCCTCGTTCTAACCTCGAAGAATTATTTCCGTTAACTACATGAATCTTCTGTAGTCTCTTTCCAGATAACTGTGTAAAACATTGTTGGTGAATCGTGAAGACTTTTATCGGAAGGTGTCATCGGAATGCAAAAAAAGCTTTTGTATGAAGTGTGACAACTATCCGCGAGGGGGCAAAAGTGAACGGGGGAAGGAGGGCATTTTGTATTTATGCGGCGCATTTTGTTATTTCTTATTTCTTTCGTAGAATCTGACGATGAGGCATGGCACGGAGGGAATCGACTACGAATAAACAACGAAATACACGACAGACGCAGTGGACGAATTAAAGAGGAGGAATACAAAAGAGAATAGTGGTCACTATCTACATAGGATTTAGTATTGCTCGCACGGGAGTAATCAATCGAAGTCAAGACATGTAGTGGAGGCCAGAGAGTATGGAGGAGGTGGCGAGTGGAAGGTAGACAGGATCGTGCATCGGGGGAGCCTCCATCATTGGTGGTCCCAGCTGGAACGAGAAGGGTTACGGTAGATTGAGGGGTACGGTAGCTTACGTGAGGATGGAGGAGGGATAGATGCATGGGGTGGGGAAGGTGGTGGTGGTCTATGAGACCTCCCATGATCTCGATGGGGCCGAGTGGTGGGAGTCCCCCTGGGAACGGAGTAGTTAGGGAGGGAAAGGGAGAGGGAAGGGGCACCTGATTGGAGGTGTTCGAGGGGAGGCATCGAAGGGGGCGGCGGCCCTCCATTCGACACCACGGAATACGTGTCTAGATCGGCTGAAACATCAACTGACAGGTCTCGAGGGGAATGCCTGAGGGAAGAGTTGTAGCCAAAGGTAAAGTGCATTCCGACTCACGAGTTGTGGCCCAAAGTGCAACGTTCCGAAGGTAAGGTATAGTATGGTCCCCCGGGCACTAACCAAAGCTACTGGAGGTGTCGGATGCCGAGTTGCCTGCAGTTCCCTGTTCTCCTCCGTTGCCGACGGCTCCGAGGTCCATCGAGGTGTCGACGTAGACTTCAAGGGGAGAGGCTCAGACCCTGTTCTACAGTACTCCGAGTACCTTGAGGTACTCCTCCATAGGCGGGGGGACTGGCCCCTGCACAACTCTCGCCGGGGGATCCACTATCGGAGTCCTTGTAGGGTGTTCCCACTTGGCCTCCCATCACGGAAGAGTCGGAGGGCCATCTGAAGGACCTGCCATCGACTGTTCCCTTCTCTCTCAAAGGGAGGGCCTACCTCCTTCCCGCGTCCTTCTTCAGTCTCTTCTCCTTGGCCCGCCTGTTCTGGAACCACACCTGCAATGGTCTCCGTGGCAACAGTCCTCGATCCCTTCCCCCACCTGGACGACCCTCATATCCAGTCCCGTCTCTGCCGCGAGTTGTTCTCGCACGTGTCGGGCGGGCTTGGAGGATGTCTGGTATGCCTGTTTGAGTGTCTCGAGGCTCTTGGCTGATATGGTGGTCCTCGGCCTCTTATTGGAGGCGTCCATCTCGTTGGCTGCAACGGGCGAATCTCTTCATTCTCTCTCCTCTCTCTCTCTCCATTAATGAGCTCCTTCCACGACTACCACAAACATTGATCGAAGTTCGCGAAAAGGACAATTAAAAGTAGAAGGGGGGCCGAATTCCTTGGCGGAAGGTGGAAGAATAGAAGGGGGGAGGAAGAGGGATGAGACATCCATTGGAAGTGTCAACGGGGAAGAATTGAATCAGAGGGCCGAAATTGAGCAGGATACCACCCTCCGTCCACTAAAGGGCACAGCGACACAACCCTTCCATGTATTGTAGGAGGGGG
>JACMIG010000214.1:24008-39428 GCA_014805385.1 Levipalatum texanum
GGATGGAGGTGGGGGTGGAGGCGGGGAAGCCACCACGGGAGGAGTGGCAACTGGCTGAGAGACGGGGACAGGGACAGGCTCAGCGGGGATGGGAGTGGGTGGAGGTGCCGTCGTGGGTTGAACAGGTGGAGGAGTCTCCGAGGAGACAGGCGAGGGAGGGGGAGAGGCCTCCATCGGGGGAATTTGGTTCATGGCCGCCTGCTGCTCGTTGATGGCTACCCCTGCAGCCACGGCGAGGATCTCGGGGGAGAGGGTCATCATGGGGGGAGGAGGAGAGGGAAGGGGGACTGAAGCAGCTGGAGGAGGGGGAGTTGAAGGGACAGCCGCTTGAGGAGGGGGAGGAGGAGTAGAGAGAACAGAAGCGGCTGGAGAAGGGGGAACTGCTTGAGGAGGAGGAGTAGATGGGAGAGCTGCTTGAGGAGGGGGAGTAGATGGGAGAGCTGCTTGAGGAGGGGGAGGAGGAGGAGGAGTTGCTTGCGGAAGAGGAGAAGGTTGAGAAACCACTGGCGTTGGATTGGCTTGTGGATGAGGAGGAGGAGTAGAGGGGACTGCTTGTGGAGGAGGAGGACTAGGAGTGACTGGAGGAGGAACTGCTTGAGGAAGAGGTGGTGGAGGCGCAGCTTGAGGAGGTGGAGCTGCCAGTGGAGGAGGTGTAGACGTGACAGGGAGAGAGTCGACAACAGGGACAGGCTGCTGCGGAGTGACCACTGGAGGCGGGGAGAGGGAAGGAGGGGGAGGAGCAGCCCGTGCAGGGTTGACTGCGGGCGTTGGAGGAGGAGTCGGAGGAGACAGAGGAGCAGACGACGGAGTGGGGACTGAAACGACAGTGCTCTACGCCGATGACGGACAGTTCGAGAGGAATCGCTACTGGATGCAGTATAATTCTACGCGGACTCAATCATGACACTATTTCGAAATACAGATAGTGAAGTGTAAAACTGTTGCTTCTATGCCACCGACCATGCGGAATGAAACACGGATTCTGATTGCACGATACAAGTTGCGGGGGGAGGAAGGACCAACCAGTAGGGAGACGCTCCGTTACCGCCTCGACGGGAAGCCCTCCAGCTGCCATCTTCTTCACGTCTGCTTCCAACTTCGCCACAATCTCCGCGTCCGTCAGAGCGATGGGGGGAGTCTCCGTTGCTGCCTCGAAGGGGTGCACTCCAGCCGCCATCTTCTCCATGTCTGCTGCCAGCATCGCCTCCACCTCCGCGTCCAATTCCTGAAGGACCACGGTAGGATGACACCTTGTATTGACAGCGAACCTCCTGTGTCGGCTTCTGCTTGTCGATCTCTGGCATCGGAGGAGTCGAGTCTGTGGGAAGGGCATTGTTGGGCACCACCACCGCCACGGGCTTTGGAAGATCCTGAACTAGGTAGAGGTTTTTGACTGTCATCGCTATAAAACGTCTTCGTCTTAATAATCTACTCGCCGTTGCCTGTACAGGGGGAGGAGTGTGGACTGGCTGAGGTGGCTCCTCCTTCACGGGCTCCGCCACTGCGGGTGCCTCGTGAGTATGGCCTGTAACATCCTGCGTTGAGGGCAAAGTATGTAACTCGGCTGATCAAACAGGCTATATCCTCACAATTCTGCCTAGTAACGATCGCTACCATAGCTGGGGACTACCCAAGCACATACGGGAATTTGTTTTTCTGGATAAAAAGCTTATTCATCTCGCCCCGTGCTTTCTGAATCTTACGAGCATGCCGATCGATACGAATGCGCATAAATATTTTCATTAAAGTTAAATGCTGACCGTGGCTGTGGCCGTGGTCGTCGTGCTCGTGGGAGTGGCCGTGATCTGAGGAATAAGAAAGTGAAGGGAGAGGAGTAGCCGACTAACCATGGGAGTGTCCGTGGCCTCCATGGCTGTGTCCATGTCCTCCGTGACTGTGTCCGTGACCCTTCGATGGAGGCTGAAATCTCATTCCGATGGTCGAGTTTCATTTCAAGAGGCATACAACTTTTGGGGGAAGCACTTTCTAGCCGCATTAAATTTCTACTACAAATTATTAATTTAATTCTTTGCCGCAAAACTTGTTATCTTCCAATCTAAGCCTTCAATAACCGAAATCTGAACAAATCTTCCCTTTATTTATGCGCTACTGACCTCGGGAATGGGGAGTGGAGTGGGAACTTCTTCGCCTCGTTCCTGTGCAAGCATTGCTGCTTTAACGTTATAATCTCGCACGAGTTCCGCCTCGGTTTTCACAATTCCTAGAAAGTAGAATATTTTAAGTGACTCAAGAATAATGTGTTACCGAGCACTTTCTTAGCACCGATCTTCCGTTCGGGGTCTTGGGCAACGAGCTTAAGTTCCTTCTTTCCAGCGATGGAGAATTTGAGGAAGTCGACGTAATCCTTTTGATCCAGCGACGATGCGTACATTTGATTGGTTACTCCATTAAACTAAAGAACCGATAGTTGCAGCTCTCGAATTTAAAATATACCCGAGCTTCGATGATGTCCGGGCGATCGCTGAATTTGATGGCAACCACCTCTACGATGTCGCCGTTCTTCGCATCCAGTAAATCGGGATATCCCAGCTCCCGCACAACTTTGCTCGTAAACAACGGTTCTAAACAATTTCACTTCACCCATTTGATTTACGAAAAACCTCACCTGTGCAAAAATCATCAGCGCAGATCTTAGACTTTTCAGATACTTTGGGTGTCGATGGTCCAGCGGCTGCTGTTGCACACCACAGGAAAAGCGTGCAGTAAAAAACCTGAAAAGTGTTATGATCATTGGCATTTACGAAAACTTACAGCATAATGCGAAGTGGTCGTTCGCATGATTTCCGCCCTTGTGGCTCCGGCCCTCAGATGAAGGCGAAACCGCCAAGACGACCTCTGCACGTTGTTGGGTAGGTTCTGCAATGAGACAGTATGTAATAAACCATGAGATACGAGACATTGTCTGGGTACTACAAGTCAATAAGAAACCGAAGAAGCCCGGTGGCACCAATTGATAGCCCAAGGCGCTCTAATTCGTCGTGGCGCTGAGGCTATGTATCAGAGAAAGTAACACATTGCAAATTCCAAAGGTCGTGTGTGACCAGGAGAGGAAGAGGCCCCCTGGCAATGCTCTAGAGGAATAATAGTGCATGTGCTCATTATTATTCAGCACGTTGGTACGATCGAAAAGCTCGAGATACAAGAAGAAAACAACTATTCTATCTAACACACATACGAATCGGAAGAGGCTACCAATTCGCCACGTCGGTTATGAATTAAATAGCACAAGCGCGTCTCGCGACGCCAACGAGCATTGGCAAGAAATATCGATTCAGAAGTGGAGAAATATCGATTCAGAAATTAAGCACAGTATTGCTGATAATCAAGGAACCGGTGCTTGAGAGATCCGGATCCGAGCAGTGCAACGTGTCGATGCCGAACGGCCACTCGCGGAACGATTAATTACAGGCACCTCTGACAGTGAAGATCACTAGCAAAATGTTTCATGCTATTATAACCTGAGAGATTGCATTTCAAAATTTTGCAATTTTAACTGAAAGAATAAAATATAAACAGAACGTTTCTATTTAGGTACACTACAGGTATCATCACTATCCTACTCTGTTTAGCACAGCGCTTCTCTGAATCGCAAAATGAGTAGCAGAATGTCGACGAGTGATTTTTTTAATGCGCTCGCTAGTCGAGAGTGTGTATCGCTGCTATCGCTGTTGTTACAAACTATGTTGAATAGAGCTTTCGTGATTTTTATAAGCGTTTTACAAGTGAGAAGAGGCCTAATGTCGTTCCTTTCATCATGAAACGGATATTTCATAAGCGGATGATTTTCTGAAAAATGAGTACCGCGCGCAGTCCACCCAGCACTCAGATATCAAACTACATATGAATTGCTGGACAGTGCAAAATTACGACCGTAAAGTAGCTTTTTTCGTATAATTATCAGATTCAGATTTCCCAGTCAGATCTGAATTTGCAAACTCTAGTGCTAATTGTTAAATTCATTTATGTTTTTTGTATGTTAATTGGATCTGTTTCTGGCGGTATGTGATCGACAATGTCAACGTGCGGTTGATCGTAGAACTAATTCAATGTACATATTGTTTATCGCACGAGGACTGATTCCAATCGTATCACATTGGTTGAAGTATCTGACAAGTTAATGGATATTATTAAAGTCTTCATAGAAATATAGGTTCGAAGATAAGCGGCAACCACGTTGTCAGGAGATACGCTAAGCTGCTGTTCAGTGGAAACGGATCTGGAAGATACTCTACATTTCGTCTACTTCGGTAATGACAAGGAATACGACGGGGGCAAAGTGAACGGTGAATTAAGTGAATCGGAGTGACGGAGGATAACTATGAGGTAAGCTGCGTGCAACGGACAAACACACTCAAAACTATATTAATTTTGTTAAAGAGTTAGGTGTGTACGAAGGTTCCGGAATAGTATGCGGTTCTGGGCATCAAATGATAGTAACACAGAAATTTGAAAATAATGATAAAGTGAAATAGTAGGTAATAAAGCTAGAAGTTGAGATGTGGTGGCAAATAAGTCACAACTCGGCGTCCGCGTACTCGATTTCGTCTGCGGGAAGGGTCTTCTCCTCCATGATGTTCTTGAGGGTCTGAAGGGGGGGAGGGAGTGAGAGTTGGAGGAGAGGGAGGGCCACTCACGGGGACGACTTCTCTGAAGAGGGCGTCGACTTCTCTGTCGTTGTTGGCGAGGGAGGCCATTCGATCCTTCCTCCACTGTTCCCTCTTGGCCGATTCCCTCTCGATTCTCTCTGCCTGCAGTCTCCGATTGGAAGGGGAGGGAGGGGAGGGGAGGACGACCTCTGAGATGCCGACGGAGTCATCGGGAATGAGTCCCTTCTCAATGGCCCTGTTCTCTGCCTTCTTCGTCCGAATTGATCCGGGACGGGGAATGGCGCTGTAGGCATTGATCATCTCATCGAAGTTTGTGTTGTTGTCGGGAGAGTCGAGGACGGCGGGAGAGGCGATGATCTGTGAAGGGGAAGTCTTCCCCTCCCCTCCCTCCTCTCTCCTCACCTTCCTCGCCTCCGCCTCCTTCATCCTCATGATGTCATCCTGGTTCAGGAGGGAGATCTTCTCTGAAAGATTCTTAATTTTCATTGTCCCTAATTTATCTCCGTGCCTGGATGAAGATTATTTGGTCTTCCGTTGATGCCGTTGACCTTTCCATTGGAGGCCATCTCGATCTTCTTCTCGAAGTTGGATATCTTGGATGAGAAGGCGAGTCTCTCGGGGTTGTCGTTCTCGACCTCGGGGGAGGGGCTGACGGGGGAGATGGGGGCCGAGGCCTGGAGTCAATCAGTGTCAGGGGAGGAGAGAGGGGGACTCACCTGACTCGTCCTCATGGAAGGCTTGGGAGCCACCGGCGGAGGGAGGCGAGAGGGCTTCTGAAAGCAGCGAGTAGAAAGATAATAGCGAAAGCCAATCTGCCTACCACCAACACCACCTTCCAAGCTGATCGTTAGTTAAAAGAAATACCTCCCCTACCTAGGAAGCAAAGAAAGTCAAAAGCGATAGAAGCAGTGCATACGATGGCTGTCGGGGCGGGAAGGGGCGATGAAGTCGCCAGGGGAGCCGCCAACTCGGAGGCCTGGAGGTCAGCGACGACGGAGGAAGAGAGCTCGTGGGCAGAGAGAATCGGGGAGGGCGGAGGGGGCGGAGAGGCCGGGGCCTGAAAGCAGAGGCTATGGAACGAAGAGAAGCAGCCAAGGAAAGGGGACAGGGATAGAACTGAGGAGGGGACCATCACGCTGAGAAGAAGAAGGCAGTTATGGCAGTGGGGACTTAGTTATAAGGACGCCTTATGGGACACGATACGATGATTAGATTGGAGGACTTATTTCGTGCGCGATTCGTGGTGTGAAAAGGAACTATATTAGGGCGAAAGGGACAGGGGCCAGTTGAGAGTGAAGGGATAGACAGGAGGGAACGGAAAGGACACACGCACTGACTCGTTATGACGACATTCAATGGCCAACTGAGGTGAGGGCAAAGCACTACGAAGCGACGAGCACAGCAAGAAGGAGGGGGAACTCACGGAGGTCGACGGGCTGGAGAGGGAGAGGAGAGGGAGGGGGAGGGAGGGGGGAGGGGGAGATCAAAGATCAATGGCAGTGCTTCTCTTTATTCCATGGCAGAGAAGGCACGGGAGGGGCTGCACAAGAATGTGAATGAAGGCACTGGGGACACAACGAGAGGGTCAATGGAGGCACGGCCGGTTACGGTATGTTAGGGCAGCCTCGATTCACCGGAGATGAGGAGAGAATTAGAGAAGAGGGACGGGCAATTCAATATTATCTCTTCCTATATCCATATGCCAAAGGAGAGAAGAACACACGATTACATACAATCTGACACTTACAATTATTAGTACGAGAATGTCATCACATTTCGGATATTTAAAAAGTATTCCCCGAGAAGCGCTCAAAAGAGTTCAATGAGATTTTTTGCATCTCTTTAACTGAATTCGAGTGAGCGGCGGCGGCGCGAAAGAATCGGAATCGAGAAGTGAAATCGAGTGATAGAAGAGTCAATTGGGGGGGAAAGCGCCAAGCCAACTTTCGGCCTCCAAGCCAAGCGAAGCAAAGATAATTGATAGAAGAAGAAGCAGAGCCTGATGGGGGCATGACACGTCTCGGAAGAAGGATTCTCTACTGGATAAGCACACAAAGACCCATTTGACACTGTTTGCAAGCTCTGAGAGAAGGTATCCGTTGGCTGCCCTATCAGGCAATCATTGTCTGACTGCGGTACTGGGAAGCACTTCTGATGGCGGGGCCACCCACCAGAGAGGAACTCGATCGATTGACGGCAGTCGATGAGGCCGAGGTGGCAGGGACTCCAGTCGAGGAGGAGGGAGGGCCTGGTGGAGGTTGGAGGGGAGGAGGGGACAGGAGATACCGGGTAGGGCAGAGGCACCGGTACCGCTGTTGTAGCCGTCGCAGACGAGGAGACGGAGTTCGTGGGGACGTTTGAGGGCGGACGCGGCCTGGAGGGGGGAGGGAGACTAGGGGGAGGAGGAGACCGAATCTAGGGGGAAGCAGAGTGCATGCAGGCAATCCTACTCTATGCCAATGGGAGATCCACTCTTATTCTTCTTTACCTCATTCTGTGTCGCTCCCAGAAGTGACTCTCCATTCACTTCGACTATCCTCTGTCCAGCGAGAAGGCCGGCGGACTCGCTGATGCTTCCTCCTTCGACCTACAGGGAGGTGATCAGTCCTGTCACCTCCTCCTTTCTCTTCACCTTGTCGATGAATATGCCCTCGTCCTTGGGGTCTCGTGGATTGGCAGGAGGCGCCCGTACTCCCCCGTGGATGGAAATGCCGAGGGGACCGTCGCCTCTTCTCCTCACCATCACTTCCTTCATCCCTCCTGGCTGAGGATCATGGATGACAAGAAGGCGGACACGAGAACCAGATGCTTTCAGGGCCTGAGGATACTCGTCAGTCTGGCCATGGAAAGGGAGACTCACATCGACAGCGACGGAGTGAGTGGAGGACTGGACGTCGATGTCGTTGACCTTCAGGATTCGATCTCCCACTCGCAGTCTCCTGCTACGATCCGCTGCCGATCCAGCGGCGATCTTGGAGATGAAGACGCCGGGGACGGCGACTCCGAAGGGGTGGGAGACGTGGTCGGATCCCCCAACGACGGAGAGGCCGAGGGAGGCTCCCTCTCGACGGAGGTCGACTGTTTCCGTCCGCCCGTCCCACGAAGGGTCACCGCAGTTGTAGACGGGAGAGGAGGCGGGGGAGGGAGTGCGGATGGCGGAGACGATGGGAGTGGAGGGGAGGGGGGAAAGGAGGGGAGTCGTGGAGGGGTCACGCTGCACGAGGAGGTGGACCTGCAGGGGGAGGGGGTCAGGGGGGAAGGAGGAGGTGGGACAGACCTCCTTGTCGGCGAGTCCGGTGAGGAGGGCGACGGCCTGGTCGTGCCTCGTGTCCTTCATCTTCGTTCCATCGATGGATAGCACTCGATCCCCAACCTTCAAGGGGAGTTCTCGTAGAAAGGTCAAAGACCATTCGTGGCATGCCACTCTTTCTCTCCACTCTCCACTCTCTCACCTGTATCTTTCCATCGAGATCGGCGGGTCCTCCCTTGGTGACCTTGGAGATGAAGATGCCGTCCCTTCCTCCTCCAACTCCTCCCGATATCGCGAATCCGGGTGATCCATTGAGGTCCCTCCGAAGGGACACCGTGATGGTCTCCTTCGTCGTGTCTGCCTCCGAGGAGAAGGAGACATCGGGAGTGTGGACGGGAGACGCCGACGTCTACAAGGGGAAGAATGCACTCCACACTCACACCACTCGGGACAGCCACAAGGGACAAGCGAAGCGGGTGCCACTCCTCACCCGCTGACCCTCCTTCGGGACCTTGTCGTCGGAGAGGCGGAGGACACTCAACTCCACGCCCTCTCGACACTCCTGCATCGCTCGGACGGCAGTCTCGTGGGGACAGGAGAGGACGTCGACCTCCCCCACCCTCAGCAGCTTGTCCCCAACCCTCAGTCCGGCCCTCTCGGCCGGCCCTCCCTCTTGCACTCTGGACACGAAGATTCCACGGTCGTCATCCTGTGGAGGGAAAGAATGCAGAGGGGAAGAGGCAGAGGGGAATACCTTGAAAGGAGTCGACTCGAGGCCTCCCGCGATGGAAAGACCGAGATTCCCCGTGGAGTCACGGGCAACGCGGATACGACGGACCTAGAAGGGGAAGTGGAGAAGCGACGGGTGGAGAGAAGGGAAGGGAAGAGGAAAGCAGGGTGAGGAGCAACTGAGAGAAGAACACGAAACACTGTACGGAGGAAGGAGGAAAGGGAGGTTATGGGGGCATGCAGAAGAGGGAGGAAAGGAAGAAGGGAATGGGGCGGTGGCAGCCGGCAACCGAGGGAACACAGCACGAGGCACTCCGAATGGGAACTACCTTCGGACCCGTGGAAGGGTCGGTGGCCGAGGAACGAATGGACTTGTAGTGAGGAGTGTTCATTCGCTTCAGGCGAACCGGCCCAGATTCGTCTTCCGGCGAAGACTTGGTGGAGGAGGAAAAGAGGACGGAGCGATGAGCATCCTAGAGCAACGACCTCGTCAACTACTACTTCTACCGGGCTACGGAGACGAGGAAGACCAGGGCCTAGGGATTAGCTCTGATTGCAGGGTCATTCGCGTGAGACGTGGTGGAGAAGGCACAGAGGGAGGAAGACGAGGGGAGGGGAGGGAGTGGGGAGGGACCTCTCTGTTGTTGTTGTCGGTGTGGCTGAGGGAGGTGAGGGAAGGGGCAGCGGGAACCGTCGAGGGAGAACGCTCAGGCTGGGCGTACTGCCTGCAATATCAGGTGATTATTATAATCAATAATTAATAAATCTGCCCAAAGCTACAGTACTTGATTGCACTCCTCGGCATGGAAGGCTGTCCCGTGGATCCGGATGGCGACGTGGCGTCCATGGAGGGCTTCTTCTTTAGGGAGAGAGTCGGCGGCTGCTTGAATGGGATGTTGTGGAATGAATGAAGAGAGGAGAGGGGAGGGGTCCTCTCTCTCAACTCTCTTCTACTCGCTAACGAGTAATCCGATTCGTCCCCTTGTCATGGGCACTCAAGTATGAGGGAGAGGACTCGTGAGAGGGGGGAGGGGGAGGGGGAGGGGGAGGAGGAGAGGGCCCAGCCCCCGAAGTCACACGATCACAGTCGGGAATCAACAAGAAAAGGCGGGAGACAAGCAGTGCTAACTCTCCCTTCTCCCAAGAGACCGCCCACTGTTTTCGGTACCACAGGAAACGGTTGGGATGGTCCACCAGAGATCAGAGTGTCTCACATTGATGTTGTCGTGGTCCTCCTCGTGGTGGATGACGTGGCCGTCGATGGTGTTCTTCTTGTTCTTCTTCGCGTCGCTCGGCTTCGGGTGCGGAGTGTCGTGGCTGTAATGTTTATGATAAAAATGCAAAATATTAATGAAATTAATATAGTATCACAGTCGTAACGAGTCCAAAGACTTCTAATTTCCCAGTCCGGCCCGATCGGTAAGCACAGTATGAATGGTATATTTTCCTTGATTAACCAACCGTGAGAACTGTCCCGTCCTTTCGTCTGCCTCGTTGTCGACGGTGGTGTTTGTCCGATCGTCAGGGAAGTGGACCTTCGGCCCTCCGACGAACGATCGATCGCCCACGCGTCGCTCAGGCGCTGAAGATATTTATGAGAGAAGTGGCGGCATTCCAGGCGGGGTTTGCACTTGTCATTAGTCTATGAATAGATGAGAAGGGAACTGACGATTGGCCTCGGCGGCGTGTTGGGGGAGGAGATAGCAGGTGAGGACCTTCACCCGGGTACGAGGGTCGTGGTCCTCCTGCAGCTTGAGGATCGCCTGGGACTGGTTCTCCGTCAGCCACAGGGCCTTGAGCTTGTCGAGGACCTTGATGGTGAAGGGGAGGAAGGACAACTGAAGGGAGGGGAGTGGAGGGAAGGGGAGGGGCGATGCCTGATTCCTGCAGAGGTCGAGGACGGAGAGGTGGCTGCACTTGCCAATGTCCATCGGAAGCTCCGAGACGAGATTATCACGGAGGGAAAGGACCGTCAGGGAGGAGCAACCACCGATCTGAACGATACTTTCGGTTAATTGCAAATTTATTTCATCGCTTCGAGGTTCTCTAATTATTTGATCGTTCGTTTAGCGTTTTATACGGGACTTTTTCGGCAAACTTGAGTACTTCGATAATGCCCGGGTGTATTTCTTTTCGTATTTCTTTGTCAATTATTTTATTACTCACCGTCGTGGGAATGGCCGTCAGCTGATTCTTGTCCAGATTGAGGCTCTTCAGTTGTCGCAGATTTCCAATGGAGGAGGGAATGTCCTGGAGAGGGGAGGGCTGAGTCTCCGTTGCCGTCTGCTGACTTACCGTGAGGAGGTTCTCCGTGAGGGACAGCTCCTGGAGGTTGTCGCAGTTCCCGATCGACATCGGCAACGCGGAGATCGCGTTCTTCTCCGCCTTTACGATCGACAACTTTCGGAGACGACCTGTATAAATCTAATTTTATTGTTGTCCTTGAACATCGATTCCAAATTTTTACATTTAAAAAGTTAGGCCACCTTTTAAAGTATAGAGAGAAACAAATGCCTACGTTTACTTCACCACCATGCTTTACATTTTGCCTCCGTTCTATCTCAATTCTCCCATTACTCACCGATGGTATCCGGGATGTTTCCGAGGCAGTTCTGGGAGACGTTGATGTCCGTGAGTGCCTCGAGGAGGCCGAGGTCGTGGGGGAGAAGCTGGAGCTTGTTCACACTCACGTCCAATTGCTCCAGTGAACGACAGGCCACGATCTGAAGGGGACGATTAGTAGAGAGAGGAGAGGAGGGGATGGAAAGGGAGAGGCCCTGCCTGGTCGGGGAGGATCTCGAGGTCGTTGTCGTCCACGTAGAATTCGCGGAGGGACACGAGGTGGCCGATTTCCGATGGCTACAAGGGAACACCATTTTATCCATCAAATAATTGCGGAATAGTCGGCGCACATAATCGAATAGACGGAAATTCTGCAGCGGATTTTCCAGGAACATTACTGTTTACGCTGATAATATTTGAAAAATACTCACCAGCAGGTCAATCTCGTTCTGGCCCAGATCGAGGACCTGCAGCTTGCTGAGCTTGCAGATGGAATGGGGAAGGACGCGGATGAGGTTGTCGCGGGCCTGCAAGACGATCCTTGTAATCTTTCTCCTCGTCGCCCCTTCTTTTCCTCCATCCCATTTCTCTCTTCCCCTCCCTACCTCAAGTGACCGCAGATTGACGAGGCTCCCGATGTCCTGGGGCAGCTGGGTGAGGGAGATGTCGTTGAGGCCGAGGTGCACGAGGGAATCCAGCTGAGACACCGCGGCAGGCAGTCTGAAATGGATCTTTTCTATGAGTTCTTATGTTGTTCGCTTTTTGTCAGTTTTGTTATTCTGGACTAGTTGTTCTCGTTGTGGTTCGTCGGATAAAAGTGGCCGCCCCTTCTAGTGATTGTCACAACAACGAAGAGAACTCGACGTGATCATACGGAACGAGGAAAACAACCAAGGAGAAGCGGTGATCGAGGAGGGTCCCCCTTATCCCCCCTTCCCCTTCCCCCTTTCCTCCAGTGCGTCACCCAGAGATCAACTCCATTTCCATGGCACGGTTCTCTGTCAATGCCAACGGGTAGATTATTCCTTGTCGTCATCGACGCATTTGCATTATTTCCAATCAAAGGGCTCCAAACAATCAAACCTCGTAAAGGGATTGCTGGATAGTTCGAGTCTCATCAGCGCCTTGCATAACCGAATCTCGTCCGGGAGGTCGGAGATGTCTGCAGAAATTGGATTGCATTAAACGAATAACAATAATTCTATTTCTAGGACATTTCAGATGTTGACTAGAGCTACGGACTACCGTTCCGGCTGAGGTTGAGCTCCTCGAGGGCCGCCAACTGCGAGATCTCCGACGACACTCTGCAAGAGGATCAACGACTGCCCCCTCCCCCTCCACTCACTTGTAGATGTCGTTGTCGGAGAGGTCGAGGATACGAAGCCGCGTGAGCCGGTAGAGTTCCTGAACAATGGCCACCCTCGATGCATCGTGGTAAGGTGATCCTTCGACCCTTTGTCGTTCTCATGTTTCCCCTTTCAATCTCTGCCCTGACTGGACAAGCACTCCCTTTCCTCCCTTCCCTTCCTCATCCCCCTTCATCTCCACCGATTGACTGTTTGCTCACAAATGGCTGCACAGCTCGTGCGTCAACTTCAGCAGAGGAGGAGGTGTTCGGAGTCCTCCTCCATCCTCTCCCCCTCCCTCCCCCCTCGGGAGCCTCCCAAGGGTTCGGAGATTCATGTGAGAACAGAGAAAGGAGGTCCTGTGTGAATGGGCGGCTGATGATTCGATTCAGTGGCCCTCTCACGACTTTTCTCCAGAATGTGAACCTCCCTCCGTCATGGCCTCCCTTCCCCCCTCTAGAGATGCGCCTCTTTCTCTGCATGGATGGGGGTCAAGCTGAACGGCAAACTTTTGCTACTCTCTCTCTCTCGAAAGAAGCATCATTCCATTCACGTGATACAGGCAATCGATTTGGGGGGGGGGGGACATGAGCCCCTTCCCCTTCTCTCTTCCCTCCTAATGGGATGCTCCCTTGGACCCTTCCGGTATCAGTCCTCTTCCCTCTTCGATCTCAAGATTCGAGTGCACGTTTTCCCGCTCGTCTCCTCCTTCCGGCCCCTATCTAAGCGGAATCAGGGGACCTAATGAAATTTCCGAGAAGCTCCTATCCAAAATGAGAAGAGTGCGCGGGTGTCGAAGGGGGACAGGGAGGGTATCCCACCTTGGGCAACTCCTTGATGTGGTTCATCGCCAGCAGAAGTTCCTCCAGCGTACGCGCATATCGCGCGATTTCGTGAGGCACCTGAGCATTTTTAAAATTTATATTTCGTCCTCATTAGTTGCAAAAAAGCGGGGAAATATTTCAAATATACAAAAATAAACCTGCTGTAAATTAGCCTGTCGTCGGTCGATGGAGTCGACCTGGCGATTGCAGCCGAGGGGCATGCAGAAGAAGGAAGGCATCGCTCTGCCCTCTCTCCCTCTTCCCTCCGACCGACCCGATGATCTGCTACGAAGGAATAGGACTAAGCGATGAGAAGGACAAGAAAACAACGGCCGAATCTATCCGTGAATTGGGCGGCGGAATTGGTGGAGGGCGCAAAAGGACGGAGACGTAATGAATCGACGACGTCTCGGGGGATCAGGGTGGAGAGGGAGGATAGGGAGAGGGAGAGGGAGAGAAGGGGGCGAAGGTCACTCGACTCGCACCCACGAGTGAACTGCCCCCAGGAACAAAAGGACTGCCACTATACGATGAGAGGGAGAGGGGAATGGGCAGGGCCGCCTGACCATTCCCATGTTTCGGAGGCGATCGGAGAGAAGGAAAAAGGAGAAGAGCCACGTTTGGGAGGGGAACACTCGATCAGAGGGAGGGGAGACTGACCACGAGAGGAAAGCACTTGAAGAGAGAAGAAGAGAGGGGGGAGCCCCGTTGGCAACTCCCCCAAGGTAAAGGCAGTATCGAGGCGCGAGTGGCGTTGTTTTGATGCCCAGGCGTGAAATGAGGAGAGGAGGAAGGACGGGCGATGACTGGTATCCCTCTCCCTCCCTCTGCGAATCCTGGTAGACACACGAGGAAAGAGAGAGAGAGGGCGTCGAGGAGACGCAGACGGAGGGAGAAGAAGAGGGAGGAGAGAGGGAGGGAGACATTACTCGTCCCATCACACTACAACGAGAGAGAGTCCCTCCCTCTAGAGTCTAAAGACGAGACCTCTCCCTTTCCCTCTTCTCGTGTCGGCGTCCAGGAGGGAAGGGAGTGACCGAGGGCGAGTCCTTCCCCTTCCCCGTATCCCATTTCGGGTCCTTCTCAAAACATGGCCGTTCCTTGATGTGATTGCCTTGTGTTGTTCTCGACGAGGAAGCCTCCCCCAATCTCCGCCCGTCCCTCCCGTCATTGTTGTCTTGGCTCGCGAGTTAGCCCTCTTCCCCCCTAGAGGCACTCTTCCATGAAGGAGACCTTCCCCCCTCCACTCACTTAGGGCCACGAGAGGTAATGGGACACGAAAACGAAACAAAGGGCAGTCGCCCCCTAAGCGGATGAAGAGTAAAGGAAGAGGGGAAGCTTATGAGGAGGAGAGAACGAGAGAACGGAGGAGACGCAGACGAGGAGAGGGAGACAACCAGGTAATCGGTGGGAGATCTGTGAGGGAAAGGAGGAGGAGGGCGGGGAATGCCTACTATGCACATCTCCCCGCAACACAAACAAGCAATAGTAGAAGCTGCGGGCGACGAGAGAATAGGCCAATCGAGGAGAGGGCAGAGAAGGAAAGAGACAAGTGCGTGTGAATGGGAAAGAGGGAAGAGAGGGACACTTCTCCTACCAAAGGAGATCTCTCTTTATAGTATAGGAGCCATTGGCTATATCAGGGGACAGGTGCAATGGAAGCATCGTGAGCTCCCACGCAGTTGCAATACACGAAGTAACCTATTTTAATCGCATATTTGCAGATTCAAAATAGAGCGCGCGAAATTCAAATCGTGTTGTTGAAATGAGAGGCGCGCGTGGATGGCTAGGTTGGCCTGGCCGATAAGGAGCGGCGGTCCCTTCAGAGGGAAGAGGAGGAAGAGAGAGAGGGGAGGGGGAGGAGGAGAGGACACGGCGCCATGATAAAAGATGAATCAGGCGCGACAGGAACGGGGACGATCGATACAGGCCCCCAGTGAGAATGATTGATCGGGGCGAGGAGCCGAAAGGGGGGGGGGGGGGGGGGGGGGCCCCCCCCCCCCCCGGGGGACACCCCCCCAGGGGGGGGCAAAAGACGGCCCCCCCACACAACCCAGGGGCACACCACCAGAACCCACCCC